>JAOXYH010085698.1:0-10767 GCA_028566455.1 Botula fusca
TTATTTAATTTATCTTATGCCCGAAATTATTTGGCACACGATTCCTGGCACTGTTGTTTAGTCTTAAAATTGTTATTATTGGCTTTACACCCACCATATATAAACATATATAAAATATAGACATTATCGTTTGAACATGTTGTAATACCATCTACCCCAAGCTGCATGACATTCTCTTTTTTCCCTGGAATCGCCGTCTTTTTCTATCTTTTTCCAGCATATGCAGTACTGTAGTGTTTTTTCAAACAAGGCGGGAAAGTTATTTTTTGGACAATTTATATTTTGAACGATACATGTAGTGCCCTCCCCGCAATCTAAATTGTTCAAATGGTTTTAAATAAATCACGCAAGAGACCAACTATTTTTACCTTGTCGGCGTTATTGTATTGACCTTGTCAAAAACTACATTTTCTGAAATAAACGCCGAGATGCTCAACACAAAGAAAAGTAATAAATATTATCATCGTCACTTGTCCACTGTCATCTGTCCTGAAACAAAATGAAATAACCTTTACGTCGAATTAATGTCCTGTATGTACGTTGATAAAATAGTCAATGGTAAAATTTTTAAGGGCCTCCACTTTGGTCAACAAAACCATTTGAGAGTTATTTTTATAAAACGCCTTATACACTATAAACTGGTTTTCAACTGTATTTTTAGTGCGAAAAGGTACGGAACATTTGCTCTGGAGGACAAATCTTCGCAACTTTTTATGATTAACTTTAAAAGAGATGGTATGATATCTCCATACCATTTAAAAACGTAAGGTACACGTCCGTAAATATTAACCCAAACATACGATTTTCATGGAATACCCTAGCGTTTTTATATCAAGTTTTATAAATTTCCCTTACGTGAGAGGGTAACAGCCCTGTATGATCTATACTTTGTTTGCAACCTGAGTGCGCAATGTATGCAAATTCATTATCATGTTTGTCTTATTCCTTACGGCGGCAACTTCCAAATCTGCATGAAATTCTTCATTACCAGGTATTACTGCAAATACACAGCAGAACACATTTGTTTATTACTTAATTAGTTAAAATTTCAAAAATTAACAATGTTTTCTTAAACATTTCGTCATATCCGAATATGTTTAATAACTGTTATTATGGTTTGTTATTGGCAGGTTTGGATTGTGAGTGGGCTGTGGTAGATCCTGTTCCTTTTTTTGGATATTTGACCATGGGGTGATTTCCCCGGCACACTGCACATCTGTGTGAAAAATTACAAGGGGTGATTCTGCAGAATCCATCTTTGTTGTAGTTCAAGCATACTCCTTTTGGCAGTTGACCTCTGTTGTTACCCCCAAATTGCCTGTTAAAACCCTGAAATGGCTGTCTTCCCCGAAAGGAATTTCGAAAGGAATTCATTCCCAGATAAGGATAAGTAAGTTGTGGTCTTGTAGCCATGACATAGAATTCCATATTAAATGTATTCCATGCCACCCCCCTGACCTGTCGATCCATTCGGACTTGCTGGTCATACATCATCCAGGATGACCGAGCTACCTGACTGGATGCTAAGTTTCGCACAATCTCAGCGTGTTTTACCAAATGTGGAACGGTTTCAGGGAATCTTTCCCCATAAATGGCGATAAATCTAAGGAAAGCAGTTGTCCATTGTTCAATGTTTAAAATTGCAAATTTTGGTTTATTGGGGACAACAGACAAAGAAGAATTGCCAGATATTTGGAGTTGAAGACCCTTTTTTACTGAATTTGGTGAACAATTCTGTGGTAATAACTGGGCTAAATCTATATATTTGTCCTGCCATATCTTTAGTTTCAAAGCAGGATCAACCATAGCTGCAACTGGAGTTGATAATGAGGAAGTTGAGGGCTGATCGACTGATATGTCTCCCGGTACCACAACTTCATCATCAGCATCCTCCGCTGCCGTGCTTATACTACCTGCATCAATATCTGTCATATCGTCACTGTCTGTATCATTACGAGTACCGGTATTTCTTAATGATGCCATAACTGACTCTGTTATCCTAGTAATTATGGCCTGTTCCGCTTCATTCGATAAAGTAGAAGACCGTGGCACTTCCACCTCTTCAGGTTCACTCTGTTGTTGTTGTCTAAGTGATTTATTTTTCCCTTTACGGGATTGCCCTGGCTTAACTTTAGGCATATCTGACTATCTGAAAAAACAAAAAATGAATGGCTATATATTACAAATATATCATATAAGAAGCCAAATAAACATACAGTTAACCAGCTCAATATCTTGTTCTACAACCGCAGTTCAGGTGACCATTGCCACTGATTACAGACTATGTAAACAAACTGATTGTTAGAAAATTAATCATTACATTTTTTTTTCTTTAATCATAAGATAATCCAACCATAAGGGAAGTCATGGAAGACAAACCTATCTACACAGTAGTGATTACTGACAACGTCTTGAAATGAAACGGTCTATCTAAACAGTGACGGAACTCTTTTTTTTTATTTATTTATTTATTTATTTATTTATTTTTTTTTTTTATTTTTATTTTTTTTTTTTTTGACAGTACTCTACATTATACCATATTACACAGCCCAACCAATAGGGCCTTGACAGTACAATACATTGTACATTACACAGCTTAACCAAGAGAACACTGACAGTACTATATTTTATACAAAATATAGCCCAACCATTAGGGCATTACATTATACATCAAATAGCCCAACCATTAGGGCCCTGACAGTACTATACATAATACATCATATAACCCAACCATTAGGGCCCCGACAGTACTATACATTACACATTATCAGCTCAACCATTAGAGCCTGGCCCCGACAGTACTATTTATTACACATCATACAGGCTCAACCATTAGAGCCTTGACAGAACTATACACTATACAACATATAGCCCAACCATTAGGGCCGTGACAATACATAGGTCAGCCTATCTATCATACAACTCAACCATTAGAGCCTTGGCCCCGACAGTATTATACATTACACACCATACAGCTCAACCATTAGAGCCTTGACAGAACTATACATTATACAACATATAGCCCAACCATTAGGGCCGTGACAATACATAGGCCAGCCTATCTACACAGTGACAGGCATTCGTTATTTAAAATCTTTTTTTTTTTTTTAAACCGTCCTTATACATTCTTTTTATTTCCAATATTTTATAACCCAACCATTGGTGTGTATATTGTATTAGCATTTGATTAACAATGAAAAGTTTTATTTCAGTCTCTTCATTGATCTTCATATTTAATGATACAAATATAGATACCATGGAAACCCTAAATAATTACCCTGGGAGGACATATTTAACTGACCAAAACAGCTCATACATGCATTTCTTTTTTTTTTTTTAAACATTTACCAAATATTATCATGGATATAGGATTCATTTACTTTCTAGCAGTAACAATTGCTGCCCGAACACTCCGATAATATTTTAAATACCCTGTATGATTGTTTAAGTGTACCCCATCTTTACAAAAGACTGTTTGTTTACTTTTCGAAGACCAGAAACCAGAGTGTTTCCAAAATATAACATTCTCCATACCATCAGCCTTGAAATAGCTGGAAAGATAGGTATTCAATTCGTCACACCTAGCGTTAAACCAAGATATGTCAACTCTGTATCTGATTCTCTTCTGAGGAAGGATTCTATGTAAAATTTGACATACTATTACCTTCTTTACATGATGTTTATATCGCAACAACATAGCTACCTCAATAATTCCTCTGGCCACATCCTGGACTGAATTTGCCTCTCTACACAGATCATTTGACCCTATTTGTAACACTACTATATCCGGATGATGTTGTTCAACATATTGTAGGCCTTGTGATTTAATGATATCAATATATCCCCCCGGGTACCCCATGTAATCTATTTCCTCTCTCAACGGGTCAAAACCCATGTTCGAGTCAACAGAATGATGATTCCGTAAACTGTTAAATGAAACCAATCGTGAAATGAAAGAATGGCCTAAAATTAGTGTTTTTGTGGCCATTTCCTTTGTGGTTTGCAAAGGACGTTCGATATCAGTTATGTAGGTCAAACAACAAACTTCGACAAACAAAGAAAAGTCTTATTTTTAAAGACAAACAACGACAAAAGTATGTTACAACGAACAAGCGTCACTCACTTTTACAATGTAAATTAATAACTTAATGGGATATACAAACAAAAGTCTGGAAAAATAGATTTTTTCTCTTTGTCTTTGTCTTCTTGTTCCCAAATTATGTAAACAAGGGTGTTGGCCAAAAGGCGTCCACTGATTGGTCAATATAAGAAGATACTAACTGTGGACCTGATACGGAAAAAGTTCCGTAAAGTAGCTTGGTCGTACAATACAAAATGCATACAATTATGAAAAAACCTTATATAAAATTTTTGAGTGCTCATAAAATTATTTATGTACCATAAATTTATTTATGA
This sequence comes from Botula fusca, assembly GCA_028566455.1. Classification (NCBI taxonomy): domain Eukaryota; kingdom Metazoa; phylum Mollusca; class Bivalvia; order Mytilida; family Modiolidae; genus Botula; species Botula fusca. The sequence continues at coordinate 4,417 of JAOXYH010085698.1, forward strand.
TCCCTTCAATGAGAACTGTCAAGTAATAGGACAAGAGGCAAATAGAGCTCTGTTTGCTCTAAATAAAGAGTAAGATATGATTGTGTCGAAATGAGCATTTAATAAAAATGCCAAATAATGCATCAATAGAACACATTAATAATATAATAAAATGGCAAATAATGTATAAAAAGAACACATTCATAATATCAAGGAAAAACAATACTAGTATCAAAATACACATATTAATACTGATAACAGAGATGACTAGATATGTAAATGCTTAACGGTAAGAGCAAAGGTGGGGTATAGAAAAAACGCCATAAAAGCTGGCATGCTTTACTAAAGAAGAAGCTTGACAGCTTGCCCCACCCGATATTTGCCTCTTGTCAGAAATTCAGTTGCACACTATATATATAGAACACAAACTTACAAACTAGCTAAAAATAGTATTATCAAAGAACTGACAGATTGGAAAATATGAAATGATTATATGATGTGAAGAATGTGAGTATCTAATCCATAAATGTCATCCAGCCGATGTAAAAATAGTCCAAAAAATTCCCCGCAGTTTCTTTCAATCTCGTACGAGAACAATACAACCAGAAGTACTGAAGTACCACAAATATTCAGCTGTATATGATGTTTTATTGCGTGAACTTGCCATTGTTTCATCAATGAAAAGTTTCAATGTCCACATGGATAGCGAAGCATGTTGGAACTATCTTGCATATCTAACTGGAACACAATAAGGTTCGAAAGGTGATGTAAAACGATGTAAAGACAAAATGTATTCGCACTATCCTAATCCGCACCATATATCCCCGATATAATATATTACGTAATATCGAGGGATGAAATGTTAGTCAAAGTTAACACAGCAATAATAATTTGTAATGCTAATTAATGATGATCTCTTTCCGTCGTTTTTGCATGAATGTTAATAATTCCACCGTCTGCAATTCAAACTGTCCAAATTATGAAAGCTTTTTAACTGTCAATTAGATGGTAACTGTCCATTAGATATTGATGACACTTAATTGCAACAGAGTACATTGATGGTTTTGTTCAAAGGATAGCTTTTTATTCCGGGTACGAAACCGTGTTCGCTGCTCTCAAGTTCTCAATGTCCAAACAGTGCATAAATGCATAGCTGATATTTCCTTTGTAACTTTGAAAAATTGTCTTTTGATAGTCAACCGTTTTAACAAGTAATAAAACTTCTGCATAGCAGGTGTTTGTTCATATACAGAATTCTTCCTGTTCCAGTTTAGGGTACATAACTCTGGAGTTACTTCCTTTCTTAACGAAATGTTTGTGGTCCAGCAACTAAATTGGTATAACCTGGTTGCCTTTTGTGAAGCTGTAAACGATCAGTCATTCTCCCTCACATCCTTATTTTTACAATTAACTTGTAGTTCCGCCTTTATGCGTAAACAACAAAAAGAAACTAAAAACTATTCATTAAAGCTAACTAATGAGGGTAACTATATAACTAATTATCATTACTCAAAAATTAAGCCAGTTACTAACAATATCTGGCAAATGAAAAAATTCTAATTGACAACAAAAGAAAAAGCATGCAATTTTCTACTGAAAATTTAAACTACTCTATTAAACTAAGGTAAATACCAATCTAAATCAAGTATTAACAAAAACCAGCTGCCTCAGACAGTCTGGTAAAACAAAGATATCATGAAAATTTCATATAGGCATATATGATAAACTCAATTCTATGAGCAAGAATAAGCACCTCAATCTGACTTTTCTATACATGTATTAGCAAATTGGTTTTCCTTGCTGAACCTAAACAAGCTGCCTCAGTCAGACTTTTTTTTTTTTTTTTAAATTAGTTACTGGCCAAAATTTTCTAGCTGGAGAATTAAATGTAATAAGTAAGCTAAATAAAGTAAATGATGTGAATCATAATCAGCACTCAAGCTGCCTCAGTCAGTCTAGAGAGTGAACGTGTTGAAAAATTTTCAAGTTAATTACAGGCCAAAGATTTCTAGCTGGAGAATTAAATGTAACAAGTGAGCTAAATAAAGCAAATGATGTGAACCATAATCAGCACTCAAGCTGCCTCAGTCAGTCTTGAGGGTGATTGTATTGTAAAACAACCTATACAACAAATCAAAAACTCAAACTATATATTCTCATTAACAGTCCATAAAGTTCCAAGCTGCCTCACACAGTCTTGAACGATCTGAGCAAAGTCACCCATTTTAAGAAATAAGAGAAAAATATGTTAAAATAAAAAGATACTGTAAACCATCTGATGTGCTATTGTTAACCATTTTCAAGCTGCCTCAGTCAGTCTTGAAAATGATTACATTAAAAAACAAGCATTCAATTTAACACATCTAAATACTCTGTTATAATATGAAAATACACTGCTGCCTCACTCAGTCCCAAATGTCTGTATAATACAAAACATTAAACATCTTTAAAGTTTCAATGTGAATTGCCTCAGTCAATTTCACCTTTTTCAAAATATCAAAATTAAACAAAGATTTCATGTGAGCTGCCTCAGTCAATCTCACCCATACAAATTTGTCCTTAGAAATTTGAAAACAAACTGACATTAGATCTGAAGACCTGTTAACAACGGCACCCTCACATAACGAAGATAAGAATCTGATCGCCACCGTCCCATCGCTTTTATCTTACTGTCTTGGTAACCGAGCATATGTGCTGTGGTGGCTGCTCCTATTCTGAAGCTATGAGATTTGTATAAAGAAGTATCATAGTTTGAAAAACTTAAAGCTGCATTGAGTACCTTGCAAAATTCTGTCCTTTTTATTGGTTTCAAATCTCTATAGCAAAATAATGGACCAAAGCCAGAACCTCTCATATCCAAAAATTTTAACATATGATGTACAGGACAAAATTTAACATTTTGCTGACTCCGGATTTCTAAAGACACTGTTTGTTTTGATGCATTGTGTTTAAAGTTTGACATCCGTAAAACTAAAAACGGTTGGTTTGAATGAATTTGTTTGATTGTTATATCTTCAAGCATAATCAGATTGACATTATCTGTCCTTCTCGCAGTAATTTCTCCTACTCTTAAGAATGCATGAAAAGCTAACAAAAACATTGCAGCAAATAATTTCTGTTGATAAAATGAATATGATATAAACGGTAATGCATCAAGCAAATGACCTAAAACTGAAAGTGTAATTGGACGTCTCATATCTGGACTTGCTGATAAACGCCGAGCACCACACAGCATCTTTTTTACTAAAAAATGGGAGGTTAAATCGTAAAGACCCTTGATCTTAAAAATGTATGATAAAGCTCCTATATATGTATTTACTGTATTGGCCGAACGACCTTTTTGGTATAAAAATGAAATAAACATCAATATTATGTCCAAAGAACATGTTTCAACTAGTGTGCCTGGATAGAAATGGTTGACAAACAGTTGAAAAGCCTTAAATGCATTCCCATATACTGTTTTGGTCGCTGGTGCTATAGCAGCGTTCATCAACATTGTCGCTGTATCTATCAGACGTCCAATAATGCGTCTCTGACCACTGTTGGATCCCTGTCCATGTAAGGCGCTCGTCTTCGAAATTCTTGCACCTGAAAACGAGAAAGTAAATCAGGTAAAACATTATAGTTCCCTGGAATATGTTCGGCTTGCATTAAGATATTCTTCTGTAAACAAACCATTACTAAACGCCTCACCAAAACCATTACATCTGATTCTTTGGATGTCTGCTTATTTATTATATGAACTACCGCCTGATTGTCGGAATGAAAAATTATGCAAGAATTTTGAAAATGATGACCCCAAACCTCAACTGCTAACACAATAGGATACAGTTCCTTGAATGTGATGTTAAAATCACTCATTGGCTCTGACCAAAGACCATAAAACCAATGGGTCTTGTAAACAGCGCCATAGCCAACAGACCCAGCAGCATCTGTGTAAAGATGAAGCTTGTGTGATGACTCCCAAATTTGATCCAAAAATAATGCCCGACCATTAAAATTCTGAATGAACATGTGCCATGCTTCTAAGTCTGCCCTACTCTCTTTTGTCAGCCTTATATAGTGATGCGGTTTCGAAATGCCTTTTGTTAAATCAATCAATCTGCGTAAAAACGCACGGCCCGGCACTACCACACAACAAGCAAAATTCAGTAAGCCAATGACTGATTGCAACTCTCTTAACATCAACCTTTTCCTCTTTTTAATAGATGCCAAAATGGATGAAATTTTGAAAATCTTGTCATGGGGGAGCCTGGCTTCCATCATAACAGTGTCCAACTCAATTCCTAAAAAAACCAATGAGGTACAAGCATGTTCTGTTTTTTCCTTTTTGATTGGCACACCTAACATCTTGCAAAGCTTCAAAAACAAAGTTAAACTATTCTCACAAATTTCCTGAGTAGGACCCAACAGAAGGAAGTCATCCAGAACATGAACCATATGTGTAATATTACATTTGTTCTGAGCTATCCATTGTAATGCAGTTGAAAACTCTTCAAAAATTGCACAAGAACTGGCACAGCCCATCGGCAAACAACGATCATAGTAAAACTGATTTTCCCACATTATTCCCAATAATTCATGGTCATCAACAAAAACAGGAATATTGCGATATGCACTATCAATATCAGTCTTTGCGATACTACATTTTCTACCAAGTGACAATATCAATTTAACTGCATCATCTACAGAAGCATATAACACTCTTTTGCTTTCCTCTGGAATAAAATCATTAATAGACTGTCCATCAGGGTGGGATAAGTGATGTATAAGTCTGTACTGACCTTCTTCTTTCTTTGGAACAACACCGATTGGAGAAACCTGTAAATTTACAAAGGGAGGGAACTGAAATGGACCTACTAAACGACCCAATTTGACCTCTTTTTCAATTTTCTTTTGTACTATCTCTGGATATTGAGAAGCTGACTGCAAATTTTTTGACAACTTTGATTTTCGGGGTCCCTCATATCCAAGTTTAAAACCATATCTAAAACCCTGTATTAACCACTCAGTTTTATCCTTATCATAACCTTCTAACAATATCTTCAAAGTTTTAAAACAAACTGGTGTACAAACAGATGTAACTGTATCCAAAGAAAAGGGACTAGAAATGTTATTATGGTTTGTTATTGGCAGGTTTGGATTGTGACTGGGCTGTGGTAGATCCTGTTCCTTTTTTGGGACATTTGACCATGGGGTGATTTCCCCAGCACACTGCACATGTGTGAAAATTTACAATTGGTGATTCTGCAAAAACCATCTTTGGATCAAGAATTAGAAACCAAGGAAAATCTCAGTTTACATGGCAACTCTTTGTATTCATTTATCCATGTGGAATTAAAGAATTGTACAGACCTCAAAAATATCTGGAATAATTATTTAAAGACGAAGATGAACTAGAGATGGATAATCACAAAGATACCATTGATAACCTCCTGCTTGAGGTTTTATCAAATTATTTCAAAATGTCATCAGCACAATTTCGCCAAGGCTACAAAAGGGAATTAAAAGTCCAGAAAGAAGAAACTCGCAGAAAACAGATAAGAATGAGTCATATAAAGAAGGATGTTCATAGACAAAAACTATTATACAAGATGAAAGCAAATCCAAGTTAAAATCTCACTTACGCCTGCAAAGTGAAAAATTAGATAATCAAAGCTTCCTTGAACTTTTCACAAAAGAATCTTATCCTTTTGAGTGCAGCTTATGGAGCAAATATCGAGAAGAAAAAGACGAAGAAGGAAATTTGTAAAGTTCTGCAGAGTTCTATTTTAGAGTCGGATGGAATGCCTAATCCTGAAAAATTGCTACATACACCTACTCCAGGTAACATGTATATATTAATATGCAGGACATCCCAAAACCTCATTCCTACATTTAAGGATGTTCACTGGTGACATTTCTGACTTAAATTAAATATTTTGTAACTCCTTTGGAATTTTCATAAGATTTGCGCTACATTTTTTTGCCATTTCATTTTTATTTTCTCAAAGAACTTACTTAAATGCTTTTTAAGATATTTAAAAAAGTTAACAATTCCTTCAATACTTTCTGAATACATTGTAAATCCTTAATACTGTAAATTCAGAAACTAATGCATGCATTTATTATTGCGAATCCTTGACGACTGGCCGAAATGCGATTTTAAACATTCCGATTCCAGTCAATATTTTAACAAAAAGGTACTAAGAAAATCAGAAATGCGAGTTCTTATTAATGCGACGGACGCCCTGTCGCATTATTTGCATTAATAAACAACATCGCAATAATTTCTGAATTTACAGTATTATCTCCCCCGCCAAAAAAAAATGGCTGTGGGAATCCTGTACTATTAAAACTCCCCGTAAACCTGTAACTTTAACGCGTCTTTAC
>JAOXYH010085809.1:0-10764 GCA_028566455.1 Botula fusca
TTTTCCATTGAATCCTATGCAAACTTTGGACCCATGGTCCTCGGACCCAATGGACTCTAGACCCTTCATGGATACAATTTTAAGTTCTACACCAAATGCCATTGCACTGGCATTACTGGTTCTGAAGGTTTTTAAATGTTTAATTAATTTTTCTCTTTTGGGCCCCTCCCCTTGGAGGATTAACTGTCGGGTATAATTTTAAAAGGGGACCATCAGTGGACCACCGTGGCAAAGTTTGATTTAAATTGGCTATGTGGTTTCAGAGATCTTCGAATGAAAAGCTAACGACGGACGGACGCCAAGTGATGGCAAAAGCTCACCTTGGTCTTTTGGCCAGGTGTGCTAAAAATGAGAAATCCTCTAAATTTGAGGCCAAATACAGGCCTTATAGCCCCTAGACGTTTTGTTGAAATTGTAACATAACCTGTGCAAATTTAACGCCCTGCTAATGCCTGGAGTCACCTTTTATGCAGATGTTATCCATATTTAAATTTTCAACAAAAACTAACCCCTCCATGATCTATTAATATTACTGTAAACACAATAAATTGACGTGGCGACAAATGAATGAAGGAGACATTACTACTAAAACACTGTTTGTTAGAAAGTGAATGAATTGAAACTATATGGATCATAAATCTCACCTTGGATAGCCCTGGAAAGAACAGTATGGACACTTCATACATTTCGGCATATGTCGGTATGTATGTGCTAGGGTACAATGTCTGGCAATGGATTTATACGGACAATGGGTACACAGATATTCCATCTCCCCGGTTTTCTTATTTGGTACTTCTTTTACATAATTTGTCTGAATAAATGCATCGGCATCCAATTTTGTGAAATCAGTTTTCTCGGAAGATTGTTCTCTTTTCCTTTTCGTGTCAGACTTGTTCGGTGGCTTTTCATCCCTAATTTTGCTTTTAACCGATTTTTGTTCTTCCGTTTTAGTTGTTACAGACTTCTTTTGCTCCGTTTTATTTATTTCCGATTTCTTTGTCTTCGACTGTTCCAACATGCTGTCGGCAGCAGGCTCACCTCTGGCCTTTAAAACCACGATTTTGTCCAGCAACTCTTCCACTTCTCTCTCAATCCTTTCATTTTTAATTTCATCAAATTTTTCTCGAGCAGCTGAATGTTTCCTCTCCAAGTGATTTTCAACAGTATACCGAAGTAAGAATTCTGATTTACACAGTTTACAGATATACTTTTTGTAATCCATATGTCTGTATAAGTGATATCTAAGAACATTTTTGTTCTTAGAGGTATAGTCGCATCTATTACAAGTGTAAGATTTCAGCAAATGTTTGTCCTCTTCATTTTTATCACTTTCATCAACTTTAGTAGACTTGTTTTCTTGCTCCTGTTTATTACGGGTTTTGCCACAGATAAGAAAACTTGTAGAGAAATAGTCATCTAATTTGTGAAAGTCTCTGAAATGCAGAAACATGATTCCTAATGATTTACTTGACATGTGGCACATCTTGCACCTTATAATTTTATAAGTGTGTTTCTTCCTGTAGTGCTCAAGAACTTTAAGCACTTTGTCCTTGTAAGCGCAGTTTGGAACAGGACAAGTAATAACTTTAGTGTCAATGTCTTTGATGCCAGAGAACTTTTCATTAATTCTCGATCTATCATTTCCATCTGACCTTTCGGTATCTTTTTCTGATAGGATCTTTTTCCTGACTATAATCATTTTAGTCATCTCTTTTAAAGAACAAATTTCCGGCATTTCTTTAGAATTGTGAGCATTCCTCATGTGGTCAATAACTTCGGCTTCATTAAGACTAGTAAATCTTCTGCATTCCTTGCATTTAAACCTTGGTATGTTACAAGCGTCAGTTCTCTTGATATGCCTATATACCCCTGACGAAGATGTACACCTGTAGTTGCACTGTAAGCACTTATGCATAATGCATTTCTTGTCAGACCTTTCCTCTGTTGTTGCTTTATGGGACGTTTCTTTTAAATTTCCCGTCTTACTGCGAGATTCACTGTCATATCTTAATGATTTGGCTCTAACTATCCTGCCAGGGTGTCGAACCTTTACATGGTTTTTCACGCTTTTAATGTAGTTTGATTTCATAATATTGCAATAAGGGCAACCATAAGCAGGCGTCGAATTGTGCATATTCTGATGCTGAATTACTGACTCCTTGGTCTTGCATCTGAAATCACACAGCCTACATTTGTACCCTTTACCATCTTCATAGAAAAACATAATATGTCCCAACCTAGTTCGACTCATTTCCTGTGATGGTGCAGTTTTTACCGTTTCAATTTTGGCTTCTTTTGGTAGTTCCAAAACTTTGACGCCTTTTTCTTTGTGGTTTTTCTTAATGTGAAACTCTACTTTTTCAATGGAAGTATCTTGAAAGTCACAGACTGAACATTTCTTCAAAGTTTTGTTACATAAGGGAGAAATCGCATGATATAAACCTGCGTTTTTGTTCTTAAATGTCCTCTGACAAGCTGTACACTTGAACAATATGGCCACCTCATTCTTTGGACCTTTTCCTCTTTCTTCCGCTTTGCCTTTCACAGATTTCCCTTCCTTGGGTACCCTGTACATCCTTATTTTGTGATTTCTTGATAATGTTACAACTTCTGCATCGAAGATATCATGATTTCTTTTCATGTGTTTTTTAACACAATTCTCATCGGTATCTTTAAATTTACATGATGAACATCCATACAGAGGGTCTTTGCAGTCGTTTCGAAGATGCTGGTAAACTGCATGCTTGGATTTGAATGTTTTTGTACAAACCAAACATTTAAACACGCTTTTAGTCTTTCTTGGTTCATCATGGACAGCTTTTTTCTCAGTTTCTTTACCCAACGTCAATTTAATTTTGAGAGGTTTTTTCCATGGACTATTCATTTTAATATCTGAAATCTCACTTTCAGCTTCTGGTTTTATGTCTAGTACTTTTTTGCTTGCGTTGAACACAGAAAGGAGTGTTGGTGGTATAGTAAATTTTGTTCCATGTTGGTATTCATTGTATGGAACTTTATCTTCTGTTAAATCGCATGGTGTAACATCATCAAATAAACACTCTGCTCCATCTATTCCCTTATGCTTTGTATCTATATGTTTCCTAATGTCTCCCCGCCATCTTGACACGTAACTGAACATGCATATCGAACACATGAACCTCCTCACTTTTGAGTGCATTGAAATGTGTTTATTTGCGGTCGTTCGTGTCGTACATTCTTCTTCACATATTGTACATTTGAAAATGTCACCAATTTTTTTCATTCTAGGATGAGCTAACTTTATAGTATCATCACTTTCCTTAGGGTCATTCTCCTTATCATTGTCTTCTTTCTTGAGATGATTTTCATCTTTCTTGAGATGATTTTCATGGTCTTTGCTATCACCACTACCACCCCAATGTTTAAAGGTATTTTCCTTTTGGAAAATCTTTTGAGGTGAAACATGTTCTTTTTTCACTACAACAGGCAATTCCTCTTTTTCTGTCTGCTTTGTCTCCTTGGTTGTCATCTGTTCGTTATCTGTGGGTTTTATCTCCCTTTCATTTTCTTCATTTTGCAGTTCAGGTGTGTTGGCTTTGCCTTCCTCCTGAATGTTTGTCTTTAGTTCCTCCTGAATGTTTGTCTTTAGTAATTCGGATCTAGTGTCTTTAGGCATTTCATCAAATGTAATTTTCTCCTTTCCAGAACCCACTTGTGATTTCATGTCATGAATTGCCTTATTTATATGGCTATCTATTTCTTCAACGTCTAGCTTACTATACTGAATAGCTCTCCTATGCACTCTCTGAATATGAACCATTACTAATGTTGTGTCTAATGTACCATGATCACAATAGGCACATTTGTAAAAGTACACCTTCATATGCTGCAGTATATGTTTATGCAACTGAAATTTGTCCTCAAACACGTCACTACAAATTAAACAGTAAAAATGCGGAGAGTCCTTGAATTCGGAAAAACATGGTTTGAGTTTCATATGTAGCTGCTCGCCACCAAGAAAATACAGCATAGATTTTAGGCAGCTGACTCCACGATTAGTTGTAGATTTTGTAGCAACTTGTTTACGATAGCCTGTATCTCTCTTAGCAGTATCCATCATAATTCTTTCGTATGATATTGTAGGTGAAGGCGGTCGAGGTTTCTTTATGATAGGGTTTCCATCTGAACTGTTCTTCCTTTTCATTCCAAGTTTGTAATAGCTTTCAAATAACGGATTCTGTACTCCAGTTTGAAAATCTTTCGTAGGTGTTTCAGTCTTTGGTTCCAGGGATGGATGAATCTTTATATGTCGCAACAGTTCAATTCTTTTCTTGGTCCTGAATGTACACATACTACACTGAATAACATCTTTAAAAACTGTTCCACTAGGGATAATAAATTCTTGTTTTGGTCCTGTGTAAACATCTTTGGGTTTACTAGCGTCTGTTGTATTCTTTTTACCCGAATGAGAATCCTTCAGGTGGCTTTGTAATGTTGAAATTTTTTCACAGCTAAAAGAGCATAAATCACAATGAAATTTATCAACTGATAAATCGTCTTCTGGTGATTCTGTGATGTGTATTGTTTCAACCATCCGTTTAACATGCAACAGTTTTCCTGGATGAGCTTTCTTGAAATGTCCACTTATCATCAGCTTTGATGTAGATGTAAAATCGCAGTTGTTGCACTTAAATAATGTAACATGGCATCTGTCTTGGGTTGGAAAATGCCTTTTCACATGATGTTTGAGAAAAGCAAGCTTCCTTGTTGCCCATCCACATTCATTACACGTGAATCTTCTATTATTTAAATCGCCTTCCCCGTCATGCGTAGGAGAGGTGGTTTTCTCAAATGTTGACGAATTTTTGTCTTCGTTTTTGTGCTCTAGAGAATGTGGTTTATTGATTATTTTGTTCGATTCCAGATCATCCTGTCCTGACATTTCGTTTGTGGTTATGCCATGTGATCTCAAAACATGATCACGATGTGCTTGTGATGTCTTAAAAGCAGCAATGCATTTGGTACAACAGATCGTTTTCACAGAAAATCGAATTGTTCTTTCCGTGTAGTCTTTCCCTGCTGTATTTGAACCATGAGTTCCAGTAACATGATGCTGGATTTTGTTGCTCAGATTAGTTCCGTATCCACAATGCTGACATATATAAATGTAACATAAGTGTTCTCCAACATGCAAGTTTAAATGCGAAATGAACTGCTGTAGATCATTCACAGACTGGGGACATTCGGGGCAGACAAATGATCTCTGACCTTTTTGTACGTATCCAGCTTTATGCATTTCAAAATGTTTACTCAGCTTTGACTGACCAACACCAAGGTAAGTGCATGCAGAACACCGATAGTATGTTGCTCCCATAATTGCATGATTGGAAGTAATTCTGGAGATCATTTCTTCATCCTCAGGATCATTTTCTGAATTTAAATCTGTAGTTTCTAGCTGTTGGGACTGTTCACTTTGCTTTCCATGGCAGACAGTTTCCTGTGCAACAGTTTTAGCTTGTGTCTTTTCAAATTCGTTTGTTTCACGTTCTTGACATACAAGTTGACTCGTAACATTTATCTGTCTAGGTCTTCCTGGATGACAATTTGATATATGATTAAGCACATTCCTTCTTACTCCATCTTTCATTGTACAGTATGGACATTGCACAAATTTTAGCAAATTGTTTTGTAAATGCTCAATTAGCAACGAAACTGACGTAAATTCGTCTTTGCATGAATTGCACCTGTACAGAAGTACGTTTTGGTGCACTTGTTCTAAATGTTCTTTGTATATATGTAGAAGATTTGCTCTAAATCTACAACCAATAACTCCACACTGAAAAAGGAGAGAGTTCTGTGGTTTTGAATGAAAAAGTAAATGTCTAATGTGAGAGTCTTCGGTAAAGCTCTTTTGACCACAGTGAGCGCATTTGTAATCTAAAGCATTCCCATGATTTTCACTTAAATGTTCCCGAAATTCATTGGAAGTTGCTGCAGTGAAAGAACATTCATCAAATCCACACTTATAAAAAGCAACTAAAGGGAATGCTATTGGTTTCCTTTCGACTTCTTTGGAAGGAGTAACGTGTCTTTCTTCAGCGTCAACAATTTCCTTAGAGTTGATTGAAGAAGAATCATATGGAGTCTTGATTGTAGCTATACTGCTAAGATTTTTAGTTTCTGTGCTACTAGCAGCAAGCACAGCTGTATCCTTGTTGTCCGGGTTTTTACTTTCAGTGGGACCAGAAGTAAGCAGAGTTGTATCAATATTGGCATTTTTTTTAGATTCAGTTAGACTACAACCAGGCACAGATGTATTATCCTGATCAACAGTTTCTTTATCCACCATCTCAAAATCGTCATTTCCTGTTCCAAGTTTCTCAACTGATGAACCTTTGTCAGATCCTCGATGAAAATTCGGTGCATTTTCATGTGGACTGTGGCTCCCGTTCATAACTGTTGGATCTTTGTCATTGTCCCTCGTTCCCTGATGCACTTTCAATGGATTCACATCAGATTCTCCAACTTCTTTCTCAGGAACATTATCACTTAATTTTGAACTATCCGAGCTGCTATCGACATCCTTACTCATTGTAATGGTTGTACTTTTGTCTGGCAAAGTTTGCTCATGCACTTTATTTCCAACAGCATTCTGCTGCACCGCTTCCTCCGTATGTATTTCGCTGGAAATATCTGATGTAGCACTTTGCTTTGGATCAGATTTCTGATCAGTGGTATCACATATCTTCCCGTTTTGTCTTTCATTGACCTGTTTTGGCTGATTTTTATCACCTTTCTTTTCAGCACAACTGCTTGTGCTGCTTAAACTGAATGTGCTAGTTATTTTCAGTTGAAGATCCGACTCATTTTTTTCCTCTGGGGTACTTTCTCCAGAATCGATTGTTACAACTGAGTCATCCTGTTTGATTTTTGATTCATCCTCGACATTTTTCATAGAATTGTTTGAGCCTGTGATGTTGTCATTGTCCTCCTCTGCTTCATCATCTGATATCATAACAACATCTTTTAACGACACTGGATTGTCCGATTTTTTGGTGAATGATAAGAGGTCTGAGCTTAAAAGTCCAAACATAACCTTCAAAACAATCTTACAAGGAGTTGAAACGTTGTATGTTGGTGGACAATCTTTGCAAATTTTCTGCATTTGATGAAAATGTTTCCAGATATGTTCCTTAAATGCATCTTCCAATGGAGTTTCACTGTTACAAAAGTCGCACATATATAGTTCTCCACACTTCCTAAAGTACAGTTTTTTCCCATCGGTTTCTACAACAGAGTTGGCAATCGGTGTTGAAGAGCTTGATGATGCTGCAGACGAAGCTATAACAGCAGATGGCCCTAAAGGTGCAGATACAACAGGTAACGTCAAATTCACATTAGGCATAATTGAAGTCTGTTGGCTAGATAGAGATTTTGGATCTACTCCAGAAGCTGTAAGGGAACTTGTACCACTGGTCTGTGCCTGTACTAAAGCAGGTCTCACTGCCGTTGGATTTATGATCGATACTAAAGTTCTTGCATTATTTTCTACAGTATTTAGTGGTATAACTGTAGGTATGTGCAAAACTGAATTATTCGACTGTGAAACTGTTGGAGTCGTTGAAGTTCCAACAGGTGCTATTGGTGTCTTCGGCAAAAGTAAATATCTTTGCTGGTTATTCTGAACACCAAGTGTTCTTGTTTGACTATTTATATCCGAGATTATATTTGGCACACCTGCTGGAGTATTCGTCTGTATTGCATTTCCTTGGATGGTAATGTTCTGAGGAGCAAACCTGATAGGAGTAAGGTTTATTAACTGGTTATTTGCAGGCACAGACGTCGTCGTTGACACAGAAACAGAAGTTGGAATGTTAGGTGCTGCTGTAGCTTTATTTGGAACACCTGTTTGAATGTTCGACAAAGGAATGAAAAAACTGCCACTGACATTGTTTACAGGTACCAATAGCAATGGTCTTTGAGCAGTAATGGTCTGAGGCATGGAGGCATTTATATTTTGTGGAACTGGAGCTGCATTCACAGTTTGAGGTCCCGGCACAGGAATCGTTTGAGGTACGATCTGGTTGATCATTTTTAGCTCAGTTTGTGGTTTAGACGACAGAGATGAGCTTACATTCGTAATTGCAGATGTGGATACAAATATGACATCGGAATCCTTTGTAGATGATGCTGCAGTACTGCTAAGCATGGTTGTATTAGTCCTGGTTGGCACAACAGTTACTCCTGGTACAGTATTGAAATCTGATGAGTTTACGACTGGTGCACTATATGGAGTAGAATTCTCATTGGGTTTTGTTTCTATGTTACTTTTCCTAAATCTTCTGTTAATCACTCTTCCATTAAATTTATGTTTTCCTGAGCTCAAAAGGGCCTCAATTATTTGTCCTATTCTTTTTGATCCCTTGAGTCCACATTTAACGGTTTCTTTAGCATGTCTAATTTTAACATGGACTTCAATCTCTTTTTTTGATTCAAATGTGATATCACATGTCATGCAAATATATGGTTGAGCCAACAAATGTAATGCAATGTGCTCTTCGAACTTTTTTCTGATAGATGTTGGGTAATCGCAGCTCTGACAACTGTACTTTCCCTCACTATACACAAGATATATTTCTGCTTTCTGAGGTTTCTTCAAGCAAATAACATTATGTGAATCAAACAGAGAAGCATCATCAGTTGTAAATTTACAATTTTCACATCTCTGCATTCCAAGTTTCGACCATGCGGCAGATGTCTCCTGATGTTTAATTGCTGTCGCTAACATTTTCTGACTGGTTTGTAATGGTGTTGGTGTCATAACCACTGTATCTGTCACTTCCTTCCTTCCAGAACCTTTAGTACTTAATTTCTCAGCTGAACACACAGAGTCACTTTTTTCAAATTCTTTGCAGTTTGTATCAGACATTTCATGTGAAGATTTCTGACTATTCCCAAAGTAACGGTATATCAGTTTGTTGCCCTTCGCAGTTGCTGAATCGTTTGATCCAGATGACACTATGCTATCGCTTTCTGAAGATAAAATGCTCATATCTTCGTCATGTTTCTCACTATCTAGTGGAACATTGGTGTTGTTGGTTTCTTTACCTGTCTCATTAATACATGTTAGAGCATCTTCTGACAACACAACATCTTTTTCTTCAGTATTTTTAGTTAAATCAAAGTTGCTTTCTTCATTTTTTTCTCCTCCGTTACTTCGATTACTGTCTTTGTCCAAATCTAGTTCTGGCAAGCTGCTTTCAAGGGTGTTTTTTGCCTTTCCACTGGTGTCATCATCACCATTACTGTTTTTCAGTCCATCAATTTCATCTATCTTTTCCTCCTTGTCATCATTTTTAGCGACAGTACTAGTCTCATTACTTTCATCTACATTTGGATTATCTAACGGTATATCAGCATCATTTATCTCAATATCATTTTTGTCACTGTTCTTATCTTGCTCATTATCACTTTGATTGTCTTTTGATTTGAGTATACTTTCAAACATATTCCTTTCTTCCTTTTCATCAATACATTTGTCTACAATAACATTTGTTTGCATGTCGTTAGTTAAACAGATTGAATCATCTACATTTTTTCTGTGTGAATCACTTTGTTGGTCTTTTGGATCACTCAACTGTTTAACCTCCCCTTCAGTTTTTGAATGACATCCATTCTGCTTTAATTTTCCTTCAAATTCCTTCAAACAATGTCCTAAATTTTCCAAACCAGGCACTCTATCATCTGTGAAGTCTTTCTTCTCTTCATCTGGTTTTTCGTGTTGTCTAAAGGATGGAGACTTGTCTGATAACCGAGTCAAACTCACATCACTTAGGATTCTATCAAATACATTATCCATCTTCTTTTCATCACATGAATTTTGGGATGTGTCTGGTATTTGGTCAAGGTCAATAATAAGACCATTTTCATCTGTTTCACTTTCACTGGAGTCCACAAGTGAGCTTTTTCCATTCCTGGCATTTGCAGGTATGGCAGATTCTGCTCTATTATTACTTCCAGACTTCAAAATATTCTGGTCCTTTACATTTTTTTGTGGTTGTAGATCACTTTCATCTTCTGAACCTGTCTTTGATTCCATGGCTCTAATATGGATAGGATTCCAATCTCACCAAAAAATCCATATCTGAAATGGAAAAACAGTGTGAGAAAAATGTATTCATCAACATGATAATTTCCAGTGTCCTGAAACTAATCTAAAGATATACTAACTGACCTAGAGGCTAATCTGAGTCTGTACTACTCTCCCAGATTACCTTTCCCATTTCAAAATGGCTACTGCTCACTTTTCGATTAATTACAGATTTGATCAACCCAAAGATTAAATGACTGACTGAATGGAGTTTAACTCCACTTTCAGCAGTATTTCAGATATATTGTGGCGGTCAGTTTTAGTGGTGGAGGAAGCTGGAGTGCCTGGAGGGAACTGCCGACCTTGGGCAGGTAACTAACAAACCTTATCACGTACAGTTGCAATTGGAGTGCACCCTTTTTGTTATTTACAAAGTGGGGTGTGACCTCACAACCCAGAGGTGATAGGCTGCAGTGACTGTACAGGTAAACCAATGACCTCAACCACTCAGCCAACCGGACCCCCTCCCACTAAACACTCTCTTTAAAGGCCAGCTCATATGACATTTTATCGGCAATTTGGACTTTTTCCCTGCGATCTTCTTGTTGGATATTTTATCGTCTCTCGAACATGACAAGATACTCGAAAATATCAGTCAATACATTGTGATGTCATCGCGCGGATTGGCCGAACAC
>JAOXYH010085919.1:0-10762 GCA_028566455.1 Botula fusca
GCCCATATTATTCCGAAGAAATAAATTTATTCAATAGAAATAAAGTACAATCCCTGTGTCTTTACTCGTTTAACAATAAGTTAACTATTTTACCTAAAAGTTTTGTTTCTTTAGCGACTAATTATTATCATTTCTTTTACGACCACATACTTCACTTTCATTCAGAATTTCAAGAACAAGTGGTAAGCCTTCAGGATCATTGTTTCCAAATGGCCACCATTCAATCACATACAAAGCTGAAGATAACGTTGGTAACTCAGATGTATGTAACATTGAATTTGAAGTCAGAGGTAGGATATTTTATTGGTATAATTTCCAGAAGGTAGATATTACAATTTGTCCGAACTTGACTTTAAATGAGATCTTTTCATTGGCTAAAGCCTGCCTTTTAACAAACTATGGTCTGCTGGAAAACTCTTTTAGATGGATGGAAAAATAAATTTTTATGAATGAAAATTGTTTTGTAAGCCTATAATGCTCCTCCCACTGATACTTTTCATTGGCTAAAATTAATGCAGATCCTTTTCATTGGCTAATATTAATACGGATCGCCAATGTCCAGAAAATTCCATGACGTATTTTACTATCGATCGCTTTACACACATTTTTCATTCACGCACACAGGTGAACCATTCATAGCGTTCAAAAACGACATTTTATGCATAAACAAGTTCATGCAAATTTATTATCAAGCGTTTATAACATGTATAACTTCGTACAAAATTATAATGGGATAGCTTTTGGTGTCAGCTTTTAACACACGATATCCACAAAAAAACAGTCCGATAATATATAATAAGTTTCTTCTAGCTTTTAAAGAGATTCTAAATACTTGGATACATCATGCCCCTATTTAACCATAGATGTCCAATCTGTTAGATATGAAGGTACAAAATTAAGTACATAGCAATAGAAATACTCTATTTTATTGAACAATCACTGGGACCTAAATTTGCACCCATGACAACCGAAAGACTATACCTGACAACGGGCACTATACCTGCAGGTTACATTTTCCGGCCGTCACTATGGATTTGACCAACTATTGTTATATTATGCATTTACATGTGAAATTTATAGTCATGTTTATGTAATCAAATATTATGGACTTCTCCGTCATGAACAGCTGTCCTACAGTGTTGTCTGTTGAACCTACGTCACTCGCCTGACGGGTCGAGAACTACATGTATACCTCTCCAAACAATACTATGGGAGAACGGATCCATTGTGAGAAGTCCACAATAAATTATATGCAAAGAAAATTATTCAATAATATGAATTAAAATCTGTCTTGTGAAGTTGCACTCATCTATGGATGAAAATGCAAAAATTGAAGAAACATAATTAGGGCTTATTAGAGTTTGAAATTTTAGTCGAAAAGGAATACGCTTGACCGCTGTTTTCATAATTAAGAGTGAAACTTGTACTCTTACAAATACTCTATCATATAATGCTGTATTATTTCAGTACGTAGTTGCCTTGAAGAACTGATTGTAGAAAATGGCCGACCTATATGTGACACCTCAGATAACATTTATGGAACAAACTGCAGTTTCCAATGTAACAATGGATATAAGCTGCCTCACAATATATCGGAATTTGTTTCCTGTGAAAAGATTTATGGGAAATTTCCACTTTATCTTTATCCGTTTTTTTCATGGTCCGATGGTTCAAATGGTTCATATTATTTGAACATTACACTGGGTGTACGATGGTCACCAACAAATGGTACCGTGTGCGAAAGTAGGTATAACAATTTAATGCTGTAAATTGCAATTACTAGTTAACTTTTGGTAAACTCAGATTCCAGGAAATTCTATTATATAATATTGGTAGTGCAAATTTATTTAACGAGAAAGTGCATATTTGAAATCTTGTCTGTCAAATGCACTTGTTACTTATAAAATAATTTTAAAATTAGTGAAGGATAAAAATTGTGTACATTTTAGTGTTTTGAGAAAGCATTTGTTTTTAGACTTATAATGATTGTAGAAGGTTGCTGTTTGAAATGTTTAGTACATCAAAAAACTGATGCTTGGTGCACACGGGCATTAAATTCGTGTGGAAAACGTTACGATTGCTCATCGATAACGTACATTTGTGACCATACGTCAATTAATTATGAGTTCGCACCCTGAAACCCCTGATTGAGAAGCTTACTTGTCAGCAGTTACCCTCTATCTAAAATATCTGGATAGGAAACGCACGCTCGAGAGTATCGTATTAACTGAGAAATATATACTCCGCACGCAGGCGCTGCTTGAAAATTGCTACAAATGAAAGGGGTTTACAATCGGAGCCGTCTCCTTGAAAGAAAGTTGAAAGTTGAACAACATCAGTTTCAGAGAACTTTTTGGTAGAATCAGTGTAGTTCTTGACAAAGTATGCCGTTTCTTTACCTAGCGCCAAATAGGTGTACCATTGTGTACCTGTTTTAGTCCAGGAACATTGGTGGATAAGATCACGGATAACAGATTTTAGTTTATCATGTTGAAGAGTAGTGTATATAGTCGAGAGATCAAAGGTTTGATATTGTTACAATGTGTAAGAATACCACTAGAGAGATATTTCTGCAAGTCTTTAGAATTTTTTAGAATCCGGATCGGACACATCCTACTTGTTGAGTAGTCTTTATGGTGGTAACTTTTGAGCCTGTCCTTGACTGCTATGAGTAAAAAAGTTAGGAATTTCGAAATTGCCTTCGTGATGCACTTGGCAGAACCAGTCATAGCTATCTGTTTGTATGGAGTCTTATGAAGTTAGGAATCCATTAAACGGAAGGGAGATATTTTTATTGTCATCGCATACAGTCATACCAAAGGAAGACATGACAGATATGTGATTATTGTTTGTCTCCTTGGTATGGTGGTAAGAGTTTTGTCAATACCCATCTCCTTAATCAGAGAGTCAATATAAACACTATTGCTAGGTGACTTGTCAGCTGGAACAATGACATAATTGTCACAAAGGTAGGTCAACGTCTTTACAACGACTATATCATCAAAACATTTTTTTTTCAGTCTGAAAGTGTTCTTTTTTGTCACCAATTTTCTGGCGTAGTCCTCCACTGCGTCCATAACTGTTTTGATGTTATATTTCCCGTTGTTATGCTGAGTTTCGCGGTATTTTGGACCTTTTACAAAGACTTCTTGCAGTTTTTGATTGTTAACAGTGTTGAGGTCACCAGTAATACCGTGGACATTGAATGGAGAAGAGGAATAGTCAGGCGGTTTGGATTTAAGGATTCCAATTTGGAGATTTCACAATACTTGTTTCTAATTAAGAAAGTGGTTACAACAAATTAGTGAGCACGTTTGCCTAGCTCCCATTATAAATTATTTATCATTACAGAGAAGAGGTGTTGCAAATATTTGATAGAAATATATGGATATGTACGTGCCAGAATGACAGCAACCTACATCAGAAACAAAATTTCAATGTAGTTACTGCAAAATTAAACCGGGTGTAACATTATCTGTTTATCTGCTATGAAGGGCTTTTCTGGATTTTCATCAGACAGGCAAAGTACAACACTCTACTTTCGGGAACATACGCGCATGTGCATGCACGTCCTTGATTGACCGTTATTGTGCGATAGGTCACGACAGTTCATCAACTGGGGGCATCATTGTTTAAACAACGCTAATCTCAGGTCGCAGGATTGTCATTTTAATCAATATTGTCGATTTAATCCGATCCAGTAGAAATTGAGAACAACAGAACTTTAAATCAATCATCCCGAAGCAAAATGGGTGGTCAAGACCATTGTTGTGTCGTAAATTGCAGTAATAGAAGGAGTAATCTGCCGAAGGGCTTTGCTTTTCATCAGATACCGGCTGCACCACTTTCGAGACGTTATGCGTGGATCAGGGCTACGGGGAGACAGTTAGGGAAGCGAAAAGGAGAACTGAAAGTCACAGAACATACTAAAGTTTGCGGTGCACATTTCACAACAGGACGGAAATCAAACGACTCTACGCACGTCGATTACATTCCAACGCTGAATTTACCTAAAAGCAAGGAAACACCTCAGCGCGCAACAGCTAGAAGCAGACTTGCTATGGAATACGAGAATGCTGTTAACAAAGCCACACAAGAAAAGAAAAAAACGATCAAAAAGTCGGGAACGGTACTGTTTCCAATCGATATTAACGACGTTCAGAGTTGAAAGTGAAACTAATAGTTGTTATGATCCGTTTACAACCATTGTATGTGAAAACTGTGAGGTGACACCAATTGACCATGATTATCACCAGTATTGGGTTGACCCAGTTGACAACTTGGTGGAATCTTCATCACAGACAATAAATGAACAAACAGACAATTTTTCACAAACTATACCAAATACATGCACTGCCACTGTACAAACAGAAACTGACAGTTCAGCAAAGAGCATCCAGGTTGATACATTTGCTGGATGTACAACAAACCTAACTGACATTAAGATGAAACACCAACAAAAACTTTTAAATGAAATGACTACAAAAGTGAAGGTGTTGACAAAAGAAAATGAACAGTTGAATAAGCACAGATTTTGTGCTGAAAATATACTTACCAGTGATGAAAATGTTCAATTTTATACTGGACTGCCTAACATTGTTACTTTTAAGGCCTTGCTTAGTTATTTGGAACCGAAAGCAATGCGACTGACTTACTGGGAAGGAGGTGACACAACTATGAAAAATAAATTCAACAAGGGACCAAGCAGAAAACTTAATGTTGAAAATGAACTGTTTGCTGTTTTAGTGCGACTGAAATTGGGACTTTTACTTGAAGACATTGCGAGTCGGCATCGTATTTCATGTGCACATTTTTCGAAGATGTTTAATACATGGATTAGATTTCTTCGCTTAGAATTGGATCTTCTCTTTCCATATCCCTCATTTGATCAGGTTGAAGCATTAATTCCGGAATCATTTAATAAGTTTCCAAACACTCGTATAATTCTGGACTGTACAGAATATTTGTTCAGAAACCATCTGCATTGAAAGCCCAGAGAGAGACTTGGTCCAACTATAAACACCGTAATACCTATAAAGCACTAATAGGTATTACACCTGATGGGACTGTTGTGTTTGTGTCCGCTTTATATGGCGGAGCTGCTTCTGATAAATTTATTATAAATGACTGTGGAATATTAGACCTTATAGAACCAGGTGACAATGTCATGGCAGACAGAGGTTTTGACATTGCGGATGAACTAAGTAAAAAGGGGGCTACGTTAAATATCCCACCGTTTCGAAATGGTAACTTTCAGTTAAGTGCTGAACAAGTAGAGATTACAAGACGTATTGCTGAAGTGAGGATTCATGTGGAAAGGGCCATACAACGGATAAAGACTTTCCATATCCTAGATGGAACAATGCCATTAAGCCTACAGATTGTTGCTGAGGACATTTTCCGAACTTGTTCTTTGCTAACAAATTTTCAGACTCCAATAATAAAGTGTGGATGAAAAAAACTTGCTTGTATTGTTCAATCCAATCCAGAACAATTTTCTGGTTAGAGTAGAGTAAAATAATTTTTCAGCTTTTCATGGTGAAATGTTTAAGCCAAAATCTTTCGCAAATAATTGAAAACTTTTGTAGGTACAGAATATCAGTAACAGATTACCGAAGCAACAGGTTCAAGCAGTAATCTGAAACTTGTAAATCCAGAGACTAGGCAAAAGTGTAGAAATGAACAACAAACCAGGACAAAACAAAAACGAACAAAAAAGCAAAAACATGTAGTAAATACAGAAACAGACGACACAAGATCAAAAGCAATAGCAACTGTTGTTTGGCTTGAAATGTTACATTTGTACATGCATGTCCATGATGCATCTTTAAAACTATTTCGAAAATGTTAATTGAGCAACTTTTTAGTTATATTATGGTCGCAACAAATTCAATCATCATAATATTGGGTGATACACGTACAGATCCTACCTAAATATTTGTGCTAGACCAATATTGCACAACTTATGATACAATCAAAAGCCATCGCATGTGGTCCCTAAATACCGGTAATACTCCTGAAAGGATATATTCATTGAAGAAATTTTAGTACATTAGCACATGTATTGATTCTAACCACAAATATGATGGTTTGTCACCATGTCCAGTGGATTTTGATCGCATCATAACAAATGTGTGGTACAAAGTAACAACCACCTATAACTAGATGTTTAAAGCAATTGAAGTTGCAAAAGTACATGTAACAATCCACAGGAAGACGTGCCATCCTGGACTACAGGCTCTGAGCAAACAAGTCAAAGTCATTGTGAGGTGATTCAGATATGAGATGCACCATCTTCCCATGATGCATCCAAAATTCCAAGTTTAGTTAACCCAAGTTCTACAATACACGAGTTATGGCCTGGACACAACAAACAGACGGACGGACAAGGTGATAACCCCAAATTTTGTTTTTGTGGGAGTATAAAAAATCATTCATGATTAGATCATTACTGGTACAACCTCAACAATTTGATTTATAGTTCTTTGGATTAGCCCGCATCAATTTTTTTCCCCCAGAAAATGATTATATAAAAGAAAATAATTGTCAACTCCTAATGATAAAAAAACATACATTTACATAGATGTATAATATTTGGTGTTAAGATATAGGGATGAAATTTTTTATGTTTACTCAAGACAAAATCAATAAAAATGTGTTTAGTTCACTTTGGTAATTTATTGAAAATTTCCTTGATTTTTACACCAACTAAATCCAAAGAACTAGCATTCAAATTGGTGTGACGTATCATGTCTCAAAACAAACAGAAATTAAAAAAAACTTTTATATTCCATTTCATATGATTCATGAACTAATCAAACAATGCATTTCAATATTCATAAATTCAACAAAGTACATGTAATGGAGCTGTTTACGGACTGAAATATTAATCAGTTTGCAGCTTCGGTCAAATAAAGTACATATATATTAATCCCATTTACATGCGTTTGCAAGGAATGTCCATAGATTACATTAACACAGTATCGGAATGCAACACAATTGTTTCAATCAAACTACATGTACATGATGAACACTGGATCCAAGTTGTTCCAAGTATCAAACGTCTGAGCTTAAGTCAAGTGGTGGTAATGCAAATTTTACAGACGGATAAACGACTTCTGGCAAGAAAATGTTGTTATAAAATAGTGTCAATTTCTGTAGCAATCCAAACCAAAACTGTTCATCAAATTCAACAAGCTCTACATGAATATCCTTCTCAGTGCACAGAACAAAGTAACATTTTGACATTTTCGTAATGGCCATTTGTCCCTGTATTTGTGTATAATAATCATGCTTTCGATTTAAATAAATGTCATTGTTTTCATCAGTCTTCAAGCAGGGTAGTTTTTTGGCTGCATTCTCCATGCTCATTTTCCAAGTTGAGGCCGGATTTTTAAGCTCCAGAATATAGCTATCCCCATTAATCTGTACAACACCATCTACAGAAGCTCCCAGATAGCAGTGTTCAGAGTGAACTATTAAACCTCTCTTTTCCACAGTTACCCCAGATGCACCCTTTTTCTCCATTTCCTGCACAAATCTGTCAGTTGACGGGTTTTCCTGTTGCAGGCCAAACAACATGTCTCTTGTTGGTTTCCTTTTATTGTACAGTAAAGTTTTCAGAAGACTTGAAGGGTCAGTTTTCTTGCGTCTGGATCCTATTTTGTGAAAAGTAGATGCGGTTAATCTAAATCTCCTAGCTTGGTGCCATAAAGGTGAAGTAGACTGACCTCTTGTGTTTTTTTCTAAGTCTGAAATGCCATTTTCATCAATATTCAAAGTTTCTTTAAAGTTGGCACATGCTTCTCGGATATCTTGGATACTTGGAGGTAAAGTGAAATCAGTACAGTTTCTTACAGTAGGAACTGCATGTTCACTTTCTGGCTCTGTCGCATCTCTCACTTTATTATTGTACGTGTACTTCATAAATCCGCATGTGGTGTTGGCAGCTTGAAGAGCTTCACATAGTTGTTTTACAGCCTCCTCGTCTTTCATTTTGTCATCAGGATGGCGAGGGTCAAAATTCAGACTTACAAGTGTCTCCCTTTCTTTTGGATTTTTCCCATGTTCCTGTCTGAAAAATAAATACATAAATGTACATGTAAGCACACAATCTACACATACATCCTAATGAATACATATATCCCAATTATCTTCTTCTACACCTATTTCATGTGTGCAAATAAAGATATATATATGTAATAAAATAAAATAATATTTTCTGCTTTGTTTCCTTGTTTCAATTTCAAATCAAAAACTCAGGCAGATTGCTTCTCCTTTAGAATGGACAAACTAGGAACCTGTCTACATGTATGTAAGAGAAGTAAAAACATGTACTTCGTACAAAATAAGACACAATCGCAAGAAATCAAAATACTGTACATTAATGATTCATTATAACTGTTTGCATTGGTGGATCATACAAAGTTGGGGGAATTCCAGGGTTTGGAACCCCCCTTTTCAGTGAATTTTTAAAATTACAAGAAAACTGTTGAAAATTAGACAGTAAAATATTTTTTTAAGGTTGGAACCACTACTTTTCTAAGTGAAACACTGTCCCTTAAAATTGTCCGGATCTGTGCCTGGTTTGTAAATTTCTTTATATAATGAAGTAATCATATATATGAATATTGTCATGATTGTATGACCTTTCTATTATGCTCACATTGGCAGGTGCCCCCATTTGTCTGCTCTCAGAAATAACACATTATGACAAAGTTTTAAATGTTTGGTTTGTGCAAAAGGTATTTACAAGAATCTTTGTATAATTGAACTTGAATTGTTTTAAGCTCCTATCCTTACATGTGAACACTTGTACTAAGTGAAGGAACCAAATGCAAGATTTACAGGTCCAGTATTCAATGGTTATAGTAAACATACATGAGTGATTAACTCATTGTTGAAGATCTATCAGCAACACTGAAGTTGAAGAACAGCAATGAAAGCACTATTTCTTTGCTTTATGATTGTGACCTTGTACTTAAATGTGAACCTCTTTTATGTATATAACCCGGCATTCATTAAATAAAATACAGATAATAATACATGTAGTAATCATGGTAATAATACACATACTTCACAATTCTTATGTCGTGTATTGTTTTTGGTTCAATTTTCCTTCTTGCCGGTTGGTTCCAGGAACATAATTTGTCAGTTCCAGTCTGATCTGCTGGTAATTCTTTCAAACCTTTCGAAATGAAATCGTCTATGGCAAAGAGCAATGCTGCTATATGACTGCAGGCTTCACCTCTCCTGGAAAAGAACATGTGTACAGTAAATAAACATGCTTATAAATTTATTTCAACACTGCCAAATATGCATATTTCTGGACAGAGGTAACCTTATGTCACATTTTTTACATAAAGTGCAAGATGTTAGGATATCAGGATCTTCACTAGAAGTACATTAGTTAGTACTGTCATGTACAAAAGAAGAAAAAAAAAGAACAGAAAAATATTATACATATATATATAACGGCACTGCACCCGTGTTATGTTAACAAAGCCAAAGGAGCAAACTTGGAGGTGATAAGCTACACTAATTTTATACAAGTAAACCAACTACCACTTGTTTACCCCTCCACGAAGAAAAAAAATAAATGCAAGAGTTATTGTGTTATTGGTAGTTCAACGACACTTTAATCTAATCGATAAAATCTGCATGTACACACCTGCCTGCATGTCAGTGAATGTCACACCCAATAAACTATATATTTACATGTTTACAAAATAACTTGCTCCTGAAAATATGTACATATTGTCCTTGCATTATCTTTTCTTTAAGCCCATCATATGGTTATGATACATATTTTTATGTTATCTTCTTCATTTTTTTGTTAAATTATTACTTTGTACATACTTTATGTGGAAGATTTTTTTTATATTAGAAGACACAAATACATGTACATGTAAATGAAACAGGTCAGATTTAAAAGGGGTGGCTGGTTTTTAATGTTGGGACTTGGAAGTTCAAGATATTTAATAAGCTAGAGCAGACACATACCCTGCCACACAGTCACAAGAGCCACCTTCAACATCACCAGTGGTTGACAAGCAAACATAGGGTTTATACACTCTGTGTGCCATTGAAGCCATAACGTCAGCACGAACAAGAAAATTACTGTCCGTCATCAACGACGATATTTTTTGGACGTAGCCTTCTTCAAAATACTTGAACGCTTTCAGTGACTTGTAGGCTCGCATTCCTTCTTTGTCAAATGTTTTGTTACGACTCTCTGTCAAGTAAACTTTCAGTTTTGCTATGTCGAACTCGGGTACGTCCTTCAAGTTTCTTTCCCATTCTCCTTCAACATTTTGAAACCATGAACGTGAAAACTTAGCAGGTTTGTCCTTTTCCATAACGATCAATAATCAGGCGATGTCCTTTGTCAATATTACAGGTGTACAGGTAAACAAGCGTCCTTCACATAAAAATCGATACGATTGACTGGTTGCCCCCAGTTCAATAAGATCACGCTTAATCACGCGTGATTTCCGATAAAACGTATTAGCGATGCCGAATTCTTCATCGCTAACATGCTTTCCCGAAAGTAGAGTGTTGCTCGCCGTCTCAGGCTGATTTGTGGTTCGCGAAAATTATCTCCCGTGTATATTCATGAGGAAGCAGATACCGTGACCGCCGACATTATTACAACGACGCCATGACCACCGCTTCGATTGAAAAAAAACCCTAGTCTGGACAAATCTCAATGTCGTCATGTTCGTATTAGTTTGGAATCAATAGCCGAAAGATAATTCTAATC
>JAOXYH010086030.1:0-10760 GCA_028566455.1 Botula fusca
CCAGCTGCAGGTTGGTTATCAGTATACGGTGACTGTCTGTTGTCTGCACTGGGTGCGGCTTGGCTCTGGCTGGGGTCATGTCTATGAATTGACGGATAGTTGGAGCGCTCTGCCTCAGCGGAAGAATGATGTCTGCTAGATGAACTACGGCGCCTATGCCTTGAACTGGAGCGTCTAGCTCTACGGTGATGACGGCTAGAATAGCGTGGTTCCCTGAATGAAATGTCCGAGTCTGAGTCATCGGAGAAGTCTGAATACCGCCTGGGGCTTTTTTTTTGCCCTTTGGGTCGATAGTGGATAATGGACCCGTGTAATAGCAAACGTATTTGTTCTATTGAATTATCTCTTCCCGTCAATATCAACACATCTTTAACTGATTCACCTGAACAGAACGAATAAATTATTTAAAATCGGTGACTAACATACAACGAGTCTGTTTACATCTAACATACAATGGTCAATAATTTAATCAAAAACTAAACTGAGACCCGCACAGGCGGGAGACGGACAATTATAGCGGAAATTGAAAATCAGTTTTGATCCTATTTACCAGTCAAATATAAAATTCATGCGTGTATCTTTATGCATTAATCTATAATCAATATGATCATTAAAGAATAAAAATAAATAAATGTGATATATTTTCCGGACTATATTTTGTTTATTTATTCATTTATTTATATTTTCAAACCAAGATTATACCGGATTTCTTAATATTTCGTTAAAATATTACAACGACAACGACGTTTCAGTCGACAGAACTTCATTCACACCCCGATAACATCCCCTACAGTTCAAACTATATCTTACTCGTTTTCATCGTGGTACTTTCCTATAAAACTGGGGATTCGTTTTTTAGTAATATATATAGGTCAATCGAATACGCTTCACTTCTCATACCTAATCGGACACTTCGATGGGATGTTGAATTTATTCAATACTCTTAAATTTGAAAGAATATTTCTTACTGTGGTAAAAAGAAAATCAAATAAGTACAAAATTTCATGCTGAACTCGTTTATGGTGAAAACGGCTACCAATTTGATAAAACCTAAAATTACCTGTAAGCTTCTCAAATTCTGTAATTAGGTCTGCCTTAGAAAGATTCTCAAGTGGTTCGTCTTTTTTAAGGCGAGAAAACTCCAAAACTTGGACATCTGGATCTGCCGCCCTCACACGCATAAAAACCGGGACTAAACTCTTCCCAACAAGAGAGCAATTGCTCTTTAAAACTTGAGGTTGTGTTGTCGCCATATCTAAAACAGAGATATATATAATTACAATCACCGCAATCGTACCGACAAACATATATACTGAAACCCACATCTTGCATATCACGTGCGACAGACATGTTAAAATAACTGAATACCGTAACATGCACAGTTTAACCATACAAAACCAGTTCATTCATTTGTATCAAGGTCGTACTTTCTCCGAAGTAAAAATATGCCGAAAATTAACCTTTTATAAACAACAAAATACGGTAAACTGACTCTACCATGTATGAACATAAAATTCGGTACAGCCTTATAATATCCCACCTAAAATTAATATCTCCAATTAGAACTGACCTCTCAAAGCGCTGTTTTTGACAATATACCGCTCAAAATTACAAAATACGGCACAGTTTATATATGTCACATATTACCTGTTTCGGTATGAATTCAAACGTGTTGCAACCAATGCAAACACAATACCGAATGAAATCAAACAAACACTCTCTGCAACAAAATTACTATCATTCACCATAAAATAAGCACCAACAGTTTACGGCCGTACCTCCTAACTGTTGTAAAACACCTCACTAATTCAAAAACTAGTAAATCTACAAAAAATTAGACTTACTTCCAAGGAAACAAAATTTTCCACCTGCTCACTCGTGTTTGTTGACGCCAACAAGAGCAGGAAAAACCCGTGCTACCCGCTCGGTAGCAGCGGCCAATCTGATAGGTATTGGTCAAATCTCGCGAGACCCACTTACGATATCAGTACTTCGTTACTGACATGACATCACTTCATACTGATGGTGCTTTGATACCTTTCCCAAATTTCCTGTCGTTAAACGTTGTAAAAATTTATAAAACTAAGGCTTATCTACAAAGTTCATTGGTTTCCTTAGCTGGACTTGGCATTTCTTTTCCAGACATTTTGGTGTAATTTTGTTTTCAATATTTTTTAACTTTTCGATATGGTCTTCCAAATGTTTGGCTGCTACCAGTACTGATGACGTTTAATAACAGAAACTACATTCTGCTGGTCAAAAACTTGGCATTTGTCTGTATGTAGTTATATTGTTTTTAAAAAAATAATAAATGTTGTGAAGTGGCAAATTTGAACGTAAATGAGCACAATAAATGGATAAATGATAACCACATTTAAAAGGTAAAAACCACACAAAATATACAAATAAAAAAGTAAAAGAGAAGTTAAAAGATGCCAAAATTTTCGGCCTTACGGCCTTCTTCAGGGAAGAATGAAACAAGAGAAATAAGACGATGTGAACCCGTTACAACACACAACCCGACTGCTTACGCGACAGCGAGATATCAATCCTGAACTCTGTTAAATAGACGAATAAAATAAAATTTACATTTAAGGACATGGCTGGTGATAAATACAACATATTGATTATGAACTAGACTGTTTTTTACATTCATTCCCAACGGGCGAACAGTTCCGAGAAAATTAATGATCCGTTGTTCAAGGAACTGATGCTGTCTTTCACCTGAAAAAGTTTGAAGCAGAGCTGTGATCTGCATGTCTTGTTCAGTGTGTTCCGCCTGTCGAAAATGCTCAACAACGGAGCAATTTTATCCATTGGTGTCGCTTTGTTTATGTTCAACTAAACGGTCACCCATTCTACGATACGTCTCGCCTTCTTAAACCATTTGGCTGCATTTACATCCAATAGCGTAAACCACATTTTCTGATGTACAGGTGAATCCATTTTTTTTATAGAAAACGTTGGTTGGCCCAACAACCTCATTGGTTTCCCAAGTAAACGGACAAGTAAAACAGCGGGGGCGTATGCAGTGTCTTGTGCCTTGGGTAGCACTCTTTAAAGAACTTGAAACAAGATTCTGTTTCAGACACTTCCCCTTTCTGAAGGCTGTGATGGGAAGCCATTCCTGGAAAACATATTAAACAATGGTACCGCAAAGGCATCTCGTCGCAACCGGACATATTTGAAACGAGCTTAATTCTTCATGTCCCCTGGTGTGACCTTAATTTTAGGGTTTCCACTTTTCAAAAGTTAATGATTATGCATATTTTGGAACAAATCAACTGAAAAGCACAAGCTGCACTGTTTACGTATGACCAAAACCTTTGACATGATGGTGTGAACTTGACTTTGACCTGTGAGGCTTTTTACGGGAACAAGTCTTTCTCATTTTGGAGATGGACACCCTGTAACGGTCTACAAATTCATGATGGCGGCCGTAGAATTTTGATGAGATAACTTGAGTTTAGATGGAACAAAGCTTAACAGTCAAGAGTTTTGAACGACGTGGAAAATTCTGATAATGGCTGCATGTTCTGAAATAACGGGTGAGCTGTGAAGTGTAAACGCCATACGATGGTGCAGATGGTATGTCACTACAGATAAGTGGAAAACTGACTAGTTGTAATGAAGAGTCATCATGTTTGTCATATAGTTTGGTCAACAGGGGTTCTTCTTCCGTCTATTTCCAAGAGTAAGTCAAGATAACAGACAGACATCAGCGGTGTCCTTTATCTCTAGTTCATTGTGATAGATGAGGTGATGGTAGTTAACTAAATATGAATTGTTCAATGAAAAAATCATCTATGTAACGAAAGTTGAAATGTCTCTCCTTCTTTTACAGAAGGTTTGAGATGAAATATGCCTCATATAGGAGTTCAAAAACAGGTCGGCGATTTTCATGTACAGTACGTCGGTGGGGAAGGAAAGCAATATAATTCAATATAGTCCACGTAATTTAATAAAGCCAAAGCATGATGTAAAATTGATTGATTGATTGGAGTTTAACGTCCAGCTAGCAATATTTCAGCCATATTCATGACGAGAACAAATTAATAAATTCAAAAATTCTTTAAAAAAAGTTGGGTGGGATAATCGGGGCAACGAACTTTGACTGCCACTTGAAAAGGAGGAAGATGGGTAGGGGCTGGAAATTTAGCCTTCTATAAGACCCCAAGAGGCCTACTCTTACCGAAATATATAGAACGGATCTTTATCCTACACGGAGCTGTGGCGTTTCTCCACACAATTGTCTACAATGGGCTTTACGTATTATGACCTGGCTACCCCGCATCGACAGGGCATTCCCCTATCCACCACCGTGGGCACGCGCCCGGGCAGCTCTAAGGGAAGAAGCCCCTGAGTACTGAGCCAGGTGCCGGGCAAGATTCCTATAAATTTTCGCCTTTAAAAGTACTGCAATAAACAGCCACCATATTATATTATACATAAAAATGGTTTCTTGCTAAACCGTTCACTTTTTGTAATTCTTTATTTTCCTGACGTTAACTTATTGTCATCAGACTTTTGAAAATCACAGATTTGCTTAATTACAGATTTTCGAGACGCATATCCATCAATAAACGAATGAATGCAAGATATAAGATCAGTCAACTGGACTTTGTTGTTGTGTTGTCTTTTGCTCATTGCCGAAAACATGTGCGAGCTCTAGATGAAGAAAAGCAGTAAAAGCACCAGTCATTTGCTTTTTATTTGGTATCGACGGATTTTGTGTCATACTCAATTATCATACATGTACTGTACTCTACCATCTCATTAATACATCAATGCCTGAGGCACATAAACAAATATTTCATCCTATAGTAAAACGATAAAAACCAGTTCCCATCTCATATGTTTATTTGTAAAATTTTATTAAAATCATAATTGCTACAAGTTATTTACAAAATATTCAACAAGTGCAAAAAAGCAAATTTTATGAAAGCTCGAAGTAAGCACCTGTAAAGAATACGAAAGCCTCAAATCTCAGAAAAACTAAGAAGGGGAAAAGAAATCGGGGCAATTCTTTTGATGCTTCTTCGTCGTAAACTAATTTCATAAGTTCTCTGTTATAGGACCCTGTCTCATATATAGTATCATTCAGCCATAAAAATAAATTTAAACATCCAATCAGTAAAAATTTATTCCCAACAGTGCATCTATTCAAGTCAAATTTGCACCTTTCGTAGTTTCTAAAATGAAGAATAAACACAACCAACATATAAAGCTCTACTATCTTAACGCACCGTTCGATTATTATGACATACACGTCACAACTTACAATGTTTAACTTGATTTCTGATGTATCAACTATTTTTAATAGCAGGATACAAGAAAAGAGCTGAAGGGATTCATACGCAAGTGAACCCAAAAAACTAACAATAATTATTTTATGATGAAAATGGAATGGTTCTTTGTCAGCTTTGAACTTGAAGTACCGTGAAAACGAAACAATATAGAAACATGTCACAATTCCAAACGAAGTTGTTCCAGAGTAGATTGTTTCATAGATGGCATCCATTGAACCTATTGAAAAATGCGTCATATTTTCACGAATACTACCGATTACAGCTGTGCCATTTGTTTTATCTGCTAAACTGTTGATTACAAACAATGGTACACTTAGTGCAACTGAGAGTGCAATGCTTAAAATTGAAAAGACACCGACTCGACTTTTGAAACTCCTTGACGTCTGAACGGCACTCATCATTGAAGAATCTTTTATTAAAGATGTATTTTCGTCCGCAGGGTTTTCTCTTGATAAGTCTGTCAACTCGGAAGTTATCTTGTGATGTAGTTGTGAAGATGGCCAGAGTTCAGCGATGCAAATCATACTAAGTAGAGCATATTCGATCAGCATCGGTTGACACCATGGTCTTACAGTTTGAAAGACTAATTTGGAATCCTGACACGCTGTATTGTGGTTGGTTGAAGCAAAATAACTGTGTCTGTCCTCATTGTTCATCTTTGTAAACAAATGTGTCCATTGTGAAATATTAGGCAAAAATATTAACAATAAACTGTAGTATGAGCGCAAGGAATTTGGAAATCTGCATTTATTGAAGTATTGAAGAAAACTGGTCTGTATGATGTAGAAAATGGCTTCCAAGACATGATGAGATAACTTCGCTGCGTAATATTCAGTTGCAGCAGAAGTATCGTTTGAAATTTCAAGTGCCAAATTTAGATCAAGGTAATTGTAATTGCAACTGACTAACTTATAACACTTTGCTATCCTATATATAACATTGATTATGGTGAAAATCCACAATGCAATAGTTTTGATAGATGATGTAGGATCTTGCGGTTTGGTGCTGTCAATTTTTCTTCCATAACATGCTAGACCAATGAAATCCATAATAGCAACTGCGTACACGACAGAAAAGTAGACATGTAAGGGATATGCTGAATATAAATCCATGTTATTGCCGTCTAGATCATTGTTGCTTGAGGCAAACCCGAAAATGAAAACGAATGTCATTACTATTGTACTTGACAGCAGGATTAGACCGCTTATACTTCCATCTTGTAGGGAGAAACTTTTGCAATTTCCATCTAGTTTTTTGCCAGCAGTGAATGGTATCACTATTGCTGCATGAAGTATCTTTTTACACATCATTTTTCTGAAAAAAAATAATAAAAACCTCTTTGATTTGAATTTCATCTATAATTTTCATTTCTAATAGAGACATCAGACAGAAGCCACCTTCCGTCACGTAACAAACCAATTTTGCCGCATGTAGGTGTTCACTTTTCACTAAAAGCTTTGATTTGCTTCATCGATTTTTGTCAGTTTTCTATCATTTGTTGAATTGGCTTTCTCGGATCGTTCGAAACCCCAGATTTGGAATCTTGTGTTATTTCATTCATATCGCAGAGTTCATTAGCTACTGTAATCTGTATATGTAACATATACCTGGTAAAATATGGGGCTTTTGTAAGTAGGAAGTAAATAAACCGTACTAAATATTTAAGTATTAACCTTTTATCAACTGATTGACTCGCACATCTAGTGATAACTACATTTTTACTTCTGGGACGCCATATCATAAAATAATAGCTGGCAGTTTAACCTTGGTAATGAAAGTGAACGAACATATTTGTTAAACCATTTTGCTCATCGAACGAGGAGTCCTTACCAATACAGTTATTGAAGAAATATAATCCGCAAACCGTAAAGGAAGGAAAACTGAAATTATTTGAAAATCGAGACTATTCACAAATGATTCTTTCCTTTAGAAATTCAAAGGGGGTTGTATATTCTACTCTTTGAAATAAATCATGAGTAGGTCAATTAAGGTCTTTTTCCATATTGTTTCGGTTACCAACTCTCAACCCAAACAAACCCTTGGAGCTGCAGGTTGTTGTAACAGAGCCGATGTGAAAAACGATTAATTTGACTAATTACCTAAATAAATCGCCCATAAAGATCTCATGTTTCAACAATTGATTAAACTGAATTATAGCTGCACTGATTTTTCTTGCTGATTAAAAATCAACAAAAAATATTGCTTTTCAGTGTATATATAGCATATTTTCATAATTCATATTATTAGAAAGCCGAGAAAGACGGCACTTCGAAATAAAATGAAAATTCTAGAAATACAGTTGTACTGACCTCGAACTATAGTAATATTCCTATATTACAGCTTAGATTTATCACATTCAAAATTATATATGTTTGACTTCCTATGCAATCAAATATACTTATAAAAAATCTTGTTAAAGTACTCAATAAGGATAACGAGGAAGAATTATATCAAATCAGCTGTAAAGTCTATCTCACGTGTTTATATATGCATTTCCACGTTGTACGCGAAACAAATGAATAAAACATAATTAAAAATTGTTACTCGCGGAAATTACTTTCATTAAGTTATTTGGGTGCATGCTTTTTATTTTTTATTCTTATAATTTATTTTATATTTTTAAAATTTTGTTTGTATTTTTTAAACTGTGGATATATTTTATTTTTTCGCAATGTCAATTGTAGCGGTTTCAAACAAATTTTGAATAGACTTTATTTTTGGTTGTTTTCATGTACCCAAAATAATATACAGAAACTGGTATCCGTGTATAATGTTAGGGCCAAATGATCGACCACCAATCTATAATCCATCCTGGGATTATACACCAGTATTATTGTCATAATTGTCACTCTTGTTTACTGACATTCCATTTTATTAGAAACATATAACTGTGACGACTAATATTAACTAGGCATTGCCAAAAAGCGAACACTGCACACGCAAAGTTATACTATTGTTACCGGAAAAAAGGACTGTTCATATATACCATTTGCACTGATTTTATCTAAAACATATGTTGCTGTTGAGGTCACTTCGCTCACGATGGCTTTGCCATCCCTTGTCGTTCTTGCTATAAGTGTTTTACTTCTATTGCAATTCATACATTATTTGACCAAATAGCACTTTGCATCATAAACAATCCAAACTGTTCAATCGGCAAGAAATTTTATCAAAAAGTTATAGAAGAGCTACAAACAAATCATTGAAATTTTCTTCTTGCAGTAAGTGAGAGAAATATCCTTATAACAAGGACTGTGGACATGTCATACAACTGTGAGGTTTGGCATGTTATAAAATCCGGTCTAACCCACCATTTTCAATTGGAAATGCCAAGTGAGGAGTACGACAGCTTTCTGTCAATCGTTCTGTAGATTTGTCGATCTTGTCAGTCTTATCCATTGTACTCTTTCGGACATTTCCCTTGGTGTTCAGTATTTTGTTATTACTTTTATTGTTTGTACACATGTTGCTCTCCTGATGCACTTTGATAAATTTTCTGGGCAGGTGATGATAAACTGCAATTTGGTCATACTTTTGATATGATAGTATGGACTGTAACGCCAATTTTGATTGGTCAACGTCATGTTAGTTTATGAATTCTTGAGCGGGAAAAATAGCGATGTTATTACAACATGTCTGTTATATATTCGCCGAAGAATTCCTCTAAAACTATTTTTATTTCTATAATGAATACCAAAAGAGAGTTAAACACATAAAGAAACGGCACAGTATTATATTTCTGTCCCGTTGCAAAAATTAACAAAAATTTCCATATCGTTGAATAATGTTACATTAAAGATACATGTAGGAGAAATATAGTTTTTTTGTTTTCCTAGCATTACATTTTTCATTGACGTTAGCAGATATAAAATTTAGAAATCCAAGATAACCCTGCTGAAGAGCATTGAATCCTAAAGTGAAAAACGGGGTACCAGATCTACGGAAACCTATGAATGAAATTGATTAACCTTAGCTTTTGAGAAATGATACAATGAAGGTACCCCTAATATAATTGATCATTTGGCCACTCTAAAGACCAGGATCTAGGTACAAAAATAATGTCACAAACTCCGTAAATATCGGTAATTCTCGACCAACATCGGATATGGGGACTAATTCATATATATTACAATAGTATAAGTATATAGTGAAATCCATAATGAAAATGAAGAAAAATTGCTTTTTCAGATTCAATTTTACCATCACCCGCATTATGGTTCGGATACTTAATGAAGGTCAATCTAAATAAAAGTCGGACTAATGTAATATTTTGAATAGTCATATCTACTCTGCGTGTGGCGGTATGATATCGTGAAAAGTAATCATTAGTATCATGGATTATCATGTTATTTATTGTTAATGGCAAAATTTGTAAGTGACAGCTTCAAGATGAAGAACTACAACTCTTTTGTTATGTATCTATAAGAGAGTCTAAAATAAAAAAGGAAAATCTCACTTGTCCTTTTTACCCATATGAAGTTTGGAATTTTCAGCTAAAACATAAAATTCTATTTTTCAATCCCATAATTTTAAGTATTTATGTGTTGTTTTCTGTAAAATGGGTGGTTTTATAGAATAATTTTTTTTTGGCTATTTAAACAATCATGGACAAAAATGAAAAGACAGAAGATTTTTAACAATAAATTTATTCTGTGTTGTATCTGATGCCAAAATTTCAAATTTTCTTGAAGTTCCTTTATGAACGTTACCTTGTGTTATGGCATCTTTCCTTCATAGAATAACTTTATTCTATTTTCGGTTTATGAATTTCTCTTGTAGCATAAACTTATTCCATATAATATAAGCACTCCATGTTTTCTCCTGAAATTAGAGAATAAATTTATTATGTGATTAATTGTAAACACAACATTTTCTAATCATTCAATCATATATAAATTTGTCATATTGAAATAGTTACCATACCTTGACCTCCGAAATTCTTCAACAGAATAAATTTATTCTATGTTAATCGGTCAATATATTTCCCAGCAATTCTACCATAGAATAAATTTATTCTACATCTGAAGCAGTTGATTTGTTTTCATGAAATTCTGTTCACAGAATAAATTTATTCTACGTCAAGCAGATGACATGTTTTCATGAAATTCTATTCACAAAATAAATTTATTCTACATCAAGCAGATGATATGATTTCATGAAATTCTATAACAGAATAAATTTATTCTACCTCAAGTAGTTGATATGTTTCATGACATTCTATCACATATTAAATAATTGTACATATTGTAAACAAGGTTTATATAATATTGAACGTTTGTCATAGAATAAATTAATTCTTTGGTTAAAAATTTCTGTATTTTTTCTTGATATATAAATATATATATATACAACATCCCTCAGCGGGACTCGAACTCACCATTGTGACACTGCGGCACCGAATCGCCTGCATTAAGACCAGCGCCCTAGACCACTCGACCACATCCACTATAT
>JAOXYH010086139.1:0-10759 GCA_028566455.1 Botula fusca
GAAAAGAGTTGATATCTTTATTTATTTTTATCAGAAAAATTGGGCCAAATAAAGGCCTTAACGCCCCTTGTCCTTTGGTGTTTAAAATTTTGAAATTGTTAAAAACACTAAGGCTTTTCTACCCCAAGGCATAGGATTTCCTTAGTCTTATTTTGGTGGCCTTTTTCGTTATATTTTTGGGTTATAAGCTCTTCAGCTTCTGAATTGATTTTGGATTTGAAGTTGTCTGATGGGCGCCACCATTTCAAATGACTGTATTATGTAAGGGTGACCGGAAATCAATATACAAGGGAGATAAATATTCTCTCCTTTTTGATTGCCTTTGTGTAGTATCAGAAAAAGGATTAAATGTGTCCAAAATTCCAACCAATCAGTGTGCCGGGATTTTAATCGATTGGAATTGCCGTACCGAAAAAAAAAAAAAATTCAACCAATTAAATCGAAGATACCAAATAAGAGATATTGTCTTCTTTCACGTCGTCGTTCGACATATATATAGGGTGACCCGCGTCAGTAAGGCATATTTGGTGGAATGAGATTCCAATCGAGGTAAGCCCTTTAAATATTTGGAGATACTAAAAAGGGAGACCTTTTTAAAATAAATAAATGTTATGCGATGGCGTGATCACATCAAGTGAAAAAATATTCATATACTGTAATCGTTATAAGTGCATGGTTACGAGAGATTCCTAATGGTCTCGTCCCACCCAGTTCGATATTCCTCGGTAGATATCGGTACAATCTAAGTTAAACCTCAAAAGGTTCCGAATGACCTGTCTTGTCCCGTTCAGGAGCCTTGGTCTTTACCGGTCAACTCCGTAAAGTTCGAAAGGTTCCGAAAGGACGTTTTACGGCTTGTTAGGAAGTCCTCGGTCTTATTGATGCTATCTATCTAATGTTCGAAGGTTCTGAATGCCGCCATTTTTTGAAACTTTTTTGGTTGTGTTAATAGTTTATGTACTTATCCGAAGGGTTTCAAATGACATTTCCAGCCTTTTTTATTGGCTTAGTGTAGCACTGCTGCTGCTGCTGAGGGATTTTTTTTATGACGTTGACTACCATTGCTGGTCTCGCACAGTCGACACCGGCTTTAAACGATTTAGGCAATCATAATTTTTTGTAGACTTGCTGGATGTTCGGTGTTAGTTTCCAGTGAAACAAACGGCTATTCTCAGGGCATGGAGGGCTAAACGTCCCTTGTAGTAGTCGATGAAGTGGTCCGTAAGCGCTTACAACAGGACTGATCTTAGAAATGGAGGCAAGACCAGTGTACTCAGACGATCTATAGCAGTTAATCCTGCGACAATAGCTGGGCATGAGACATTGGAGTGGACTCGGATCCTGGACTGTTTTTATGGGCTGTACGACATTGCAATAATATCTCAGATGCATCTGATCCATAGACAGGACATCAGGCTGCGTCTCCAAACGGTATGTACTGCCAGGTCACATCAGACGTTGTTTTCCATGTCATACCGTTCCATCGTCAACGTTCATCGCATGGTAAGTTGGTGCTCTTCATTTGTCGGACCCTGGTCTTCTGGATACCTCCAGACGAACACGAGGAGAGTATGTCCTACTTCAACCTCGCTACTCGGACGTAGATCTGTTCTGCTCGCAACCACACATTAATTGAAGGTTTCCCCACTCAACCGTCTAGGAGGTACTACATCCTGAGAGTGTTAGTGTAGTATCAGAAAACGGAGTGAAGCTATCCGACATTTCTTCATGACTTCATCTAGTGAAAAATATTTATATAATCCACATAGATGGAAGGTTCAGGGAGGCTCCGAATGGTTTTGTTCCGCCCTGACCGGAAGTCCTTGGTCTTTATCGTCGAACTCTATGCAACTCCTGTAAGGATCCGAATGATCTCTCCCGAACTGTTCGGAAGTCCTCGGTCTTTATCGGTCGTCTACGTAGAACTCCGAAAGGTTCCAAATGACATGTCCCGCCATTTTGGGAACTCTTCTGTCTGTATTTGTCGTTAATGTTAACTCCCGAAAGTTTCCGAATGACCTGTTCTAGCTTCTTTTTATTGTTAACTGTTTTTGAAACAAATAAGCCTACCCGCCTTTCTACTTTCTTTTCCAGATACATATCTGTGAAGTTTGAGGTAAAAGCTTTACAGGACGCAAAAATCTGTATTGTCACCAAAAGACTGTACATGTCAATACCAGCTTAGAGTGTCCTTACTGTGTATCGTTATTTAATCGGGAAGACAATTTACAACGACATTTCAGAATAGAAAATCATGGAAAATCTAAGTCAGCAGACAAACCTTTTCAACCTTAGCCTCAACCTCCAGTACAATACACTGCACCATAACGTTTATCCACCCCAGCCAGAGAACGATTCAGATCCCCTATCCCCGTCAGATCTCCGGTTACAGTACAATAAAATCCATCACCAGAACCCGATATCATCGCAGAAAACCAAGACACGAGAACTCTTTGTTCGTTACTGGAATGTCATCCGTGACGAGGAAAGCATACACAACAGAGTGCAGGACCGATTCAATTTTACCGTGCTTGATCTCTCTATTCAGTACTTCCAGGATATAGTAAACAACAGACCAACAGTGTTTAAATGAATCTGTCTTTTTTATTTATCTTGCGACATGCCGAAACGGGGAAACTACGGTTTTATCATTCAAGTCAAAACAATAATCGTTTCTTTAATATACCACATCTGATCAACAACAAAGACGACCTGCAACGTTTTCTTCAAGAAATGGACCGTCTCGATTTACTAGAATTTATTTGTCAGCAGCAATCAGATACCAAATGGGTGGTTCATCTCATTATCAACATGATCTTTTATGTCAACAAACTGGTGGATCATCCAACTGGAGCAAGAGTTGTCATATTACTACAGTATGTGCCAACAACCCTGGTGTTAACGGACTCGTTGCCGGATCCCATGGACCTTACAATGACAATTTATGTTAGAATGGTATGACAACAAAGACATTGTTTCCATGCTGGAAGCGTTAGACAAAATTAGTACAGTTTAATCGGGCCAGACACATCGACATGTTCAAAGATGTTGTACAAATGCCTGAAGCGGTAGACAAAATTGGTACAGTTAAATCGGGCTAGACACATCGACATGTTCAAAGATGGCACCAGCGTTCATGGATTGACACTCAAATACATGTTCTAAGCATGATCTGATTATTTCACTTTGCCAGATGAATACAACCAAGACTTGTTAAACTTATGTAGTAGGACTCAGGATCGTCTTCCATCTGTGCCATGAATAAGATGTAACGTACATCTGTCCAGTCGAATACACCAATCCCAGACTGTAAATCCGTCATCGGATCTGATGTGAATATCAAATATATCATTTACAACTTGTTAGATGATAATGAATAAGAAAAATAAGTGATTAAAATATGAATAAATGAGATATTGTTTTTATTTCTTGTTGCTTTTAGAATAAAACTATTTACACATGAAGCTGATTAGTAACTGTTGTTGAAAGATAATATTGCTGTTTTGAATGACTCGACAGAGTCACTCATTTCTATAGCAGGAGGCAGAGAATTCCAAGTTTTTATGGTTCTAGGGAAGAAGGATTGTTGACGTACCTACACCGACATGAAGGAATTTTGAAGGATAATGAGTGCATACTGTGCGAGTGTCTGAATGGTAGAATTAGCCAATTTGTTGTTTGGAATGGCAATAAGTTCTGAAATTTTATATAACATGTCTAGTCGAGAATTAGTAAGGCTTTTCCATATGAACATGTCGACGTGTCCGGCCCGATTAATCTGTACCGTTTTGTCTAACGCTTCTAGCATGGGTACCACGTCTTTGTTGCTATACCATTCTAAAAAGTCTTTCATGGAGGTCAAGTGATTATCCCTCAAGATGTCACGGTAATATTGACAGTCTTTGCTGGTGATTTCACTATTTTTCAAGGAACTGTAAAAAGCCTTATAAGGTGATAATTTATTAGAATGCAGTTTGTCTGACGATGTCAACCATTCATACGGAAAAATCCTTTTTCTTTGGTGCAACCGAAAACTTTTAAAAATGCCGCAAGTGAAGCCATGTGCCAATAGTTGGTCCAAAAACTATTACTCGTCT
Source organism: Botula fusca (assembly GCA_028566455.1). NCBI lineage: Eukaryota > Metazoa > Mollusca > Bivalvia > Mytilida > Modiolidae > Botula > Botula fusca. The sequence continues at coordinate 4,098 of JAOXYH010086139.1, forward strand.
GTCTCGACTGTGAACTTCACTTTATTCTGTTCAGCCAGATGGGCAAGAAGTATATTTTTAATTGCGTTTAAATCGTACTTCCCAGGATTAAATCCAATGACCGGTGGTTCCAACACATGTCGTTTCAAATTCTGTCATAGTTAATAAAGGTAACGACTTTCTTCTGCCGTTCCCTTTCGTTGTCGTCGTCTATATAGTGTTGAAAATCTTTATTAAGTCTGGTGTAGAGTTCAGAAAAGGCGGCATGATAGTTTCCAAAAAGTTACATATAATATTGTTCAATAATGTCTATTAGGTATCTGAGACATTCATTGACACCATCAGAGGACGATCCTTTGGAAATAAAACAGACTGGCTTCGTATACTCGAGCATATTCAAACACACCAAAATGCTCATTAATACATGCTGATTGTTATATTGCTGTTGAGAAGATCACGGTTTATCCATTGGTTCAAACATAGTTTCTGTATCGTACTTTGCCCGGTAGATCCCTTCATCCTCTAATTCTTTTAAGCTGATGATAAACGCCGACGGGATACCAGTAACAGACGTTTGCTTGACAGGTCTGTTAATGTCGACGTAAGTCCGGGTGTATTTTTTCCACATTCCATATCACTGATGTAACTGGAACGGTTTTCGAAGAAATTTAAGATTCATGGTATCGTCAAATTTATATTGAGAGCGGCGGACCAGTGCTGCGTCGACATGAGCTTCTTCCGTCTTCTTTCAATTCGTACACATATACATTAAGCTAAGAGACGTCTTCCAAAAGGCGAGCCAACCCAAAACCATTGAATTCTTTCGTGGACATCTGTTGGTGGCGGAGGAAGTCCCACAAGTAAGTCTTCGTTGGAGTTTCGACATCGGTGCGCTATACGATGGACGGCCAGACAGCGGAAAAACAAAAATTGTCACTGTAAGGTCCATTGGATCCAGCCACGAGTCCGCTAAGACCAGTGTTCCTTGCTACATACTGTGGTAATAGGGCATGACGGTGCCTCCAATAGAATGATCCACCAGTTTGTTGACATAAAAGATCACCATGGTATTGAGATGAACCACTTATGTGGTATGTGGTCGCTGCTGACGAATAAATTCTAGTAAATCTTGACAGTCCAATTCTTGTAGAAAACGTTGCAGGTCGTCGTCGATGCTTATAGATCAGATGTGGTATTTAAAGAAACGGTTATTATTTTGACTTGGATGAAAATACCGTAGTTAACTCGTTTCGACATCCAAAATACATATTCATTTGAATATTGTTGGTCTATTGTAAATTGGAAAATCTGGTATACTATATCCCGAAAGTATAGAGTAGATCGATCAAAAACGGGAAAAACTATATCGTTCCTGCCCTCTATTGTGTATACTTTCCTGGGTACTGATGGAATTCCAGTAACCTAGATAGAGTGTTCTGGTGTCTTAGCCTTTTGGGTTCTGGTGATTGACTTGATTCCATGGAAACCGGTGATCTGGTACGGATAGGAGATCTAGATCTTTCTCTTGTTAGAATAGACAAACGTTTTTGTGCAGTGGATTGTACTAGAGGTTGAGGGTGAAAAGGTTTGTTTGCCGACTGAGATTTACCATGATGTTGGATTTTGAGGTTGTAAATAGTCTTCCCGATTAAATAACGATACACAGTAAGAACACTCCAATCTGGTATTTACATGTGTAGTCCTTTGGTGACGGTACAGGTTTTTGCGTCCTGTAAAAATTATACCACATACTTCGCAGATATGTATTTAGAAAAGAAATCAGAAAGGCGGATAAGCTCGTTTGTTCCACAAAGACACGAGTTCACAGTATAAACAAGCCGGGACATGTCATTCAGAACCTTTGGGGAGTTTACATAAACTTCACCAATAAAAATAGCCGAATTCCGAAAATGGCAGGAGATGTCATTCGGAACCTTTCGGGGTTGTATTTAGACCAAGAACTTTTTACTGTCCCTAAAAATATTAAAAGTTCTTACCTTGATGAGAATCTCGTTCCACCAAATATGCCAACTGACGCATGTAAACCCATATATATGTCCGACGCGAACGTGAAAGAAGACACTCTCTCTTGTTTGCTCTCTTGGATTGAATGGGTCGATTTTTTTTTTAACACGGCCGTTCCTTTTTGCTGAAATTCCGGCACATTGATTAGTTGAAATGTTTGATAGCTTCAATCTGTTTTCTAATACTACACTAAGACAAAAAAGGGCGGAAAATGTCCTTTGGAATCCTTTGGACAAGTACATAAACATCGATACAACCAATGGAGTTTTTAAAAATGGCAAGCAAGATCATTCGGAACCTTCGGATTGTACACAGACAGCATCAATAAGACCAGGACTTCCGAACAAGGCGGAAAAGTCCATTCAGAACCTTTCAGGACTTTACATATAGCTGACCAATAAAGACCAGGGACTTCGGAACAGGGCAGGACAAGACCATTCGGAACCTCTCGGAACCTATGACTATTATATGAGTGTTTTCACTGGATGTGATGACGACATGGCCAAACATTCATTATTATAAAAACGTTCCCTCTAGATATATGTCGGACGCGGACGTGAAAGAAGCACCATCTGTTGTTTGTTATCTTGGATTGCTAATTTTTTGGTACGGCCATTCCCTTGCACAGTGATTGGTTGAATGTTGGACACCTTCAATCCGTTTTCTGATACTACACATAGCCAATGAAAAAAGGCGGAAAAGATTATTTCCCTTGGATCCCGACTTCCAGTCGCCCTTGCGGAAATCTCTCATTCAAAATGACGGCGTCAAATCAGACACAACTTCCGGTCACGCATGCGCAGTCTGAATTTCAGGTCACATCACTTCCGGTCCTGTGCCATGTTTACCTGACGCATACGAAGAACATATTTTCGATTGATTACTATGGTAACCAGTGTACATGCGAACTCCAATTCCGGTCCGGTGATATAGACGTCAACTATGATAACACGACCTTGACCTCACTCCTGGTTCTCAAAACCTCCGATTTACTACCTGTACCCATATAGAACAATAGATGAAACTGAGCTTACTTGAATAAGCTACTGCAAAGGGAATGAGTTTCTCGTTCTTCTATCTGAGGTTGTGTAAAAAAACATTAAAAAATTCTAATGCAACATCCCCTGTTACATTGGTTTTGATTGGATGACGATGAAACTTTCAGGGTATATATATCCCACGGTTGATACTTTCAAACTCCTTTTGAAAGCTTAGACGTCTTTTCTTGTTTTTAAATTTCTTTTACATGGATTTTTGCTAGTTGCTCAACAGTATCGTATTAAAAGATTTGCCAGTATCGATCTGATGGTTGTTAATACCCGTTTACTTACTCCGCTGACGTCGCCAATGAACTCGTTTTGCAACTATCAAATCAGTAAATTGAGACAATACGATACTGTTATCTCATGAATAACATTGATTTTTGACGCCACACGGCAGCCTGTAGGGTTACCATCTTTGGTGAAGCTCGGGACAAAACATTTGTGACAAAAGACCAAATGCATTCGAGTCTAAATAAACATGAAATGGACGAATTTGAAAATCCAGAACCCATATGACACCAAAATTAAGGTAATTTATTATCAATTAAAATATATTTGCAGACATGTCGAAAGTGTTATGTATAAATTTGATAAATTTTATTTCATATATTTTTTCATTTCCAATTTGTATGTTCATACAGTTTGCATGTACTTGTATTTGTAAAACGATGTTTTGCACACGTATCATGTCGTATTTCACCGTCTCCTTATATTAGATTATTCAGAATTTCGCAATAGTGTGTCATGAGGTGTTGGGTGCTTACTTAAAAACTACACGCTTTTTTTTTGTGCTTACGGTCTTACCTATGAAAGGAGGCCATTTGGTAAAGTTCGGCCTTTCGGCTTTTCAATTATTCCTTCGATAAAACTGGGTTCCACATTCATTATACAACGACAAGCTTCAACATTATTTAGTGAAATGATTTGCAGTTTCCATGTATAGTTTAGAAATTAGTACGAGATCGTAACACAGGAGGACAATTAACGGAAGGAGATGGGTTACGGACATAACCATTGCTTGTGTGAAATTGTATTCTTATTATTTTAATTGTAAGTACTATATATATTTGTTGTGAAATAAATTTTTTAAAGACATATCGCCGACTTTCTTTTTTGTCTCGTAACATTATACGTACACAAACTAAATCTTAAGGTCCCGTCTTCATTTTTAGATATTATTTGTAAATTTTATTTTAAGTAAAAAAAAATGATAATTTTTAGTTATTGGGTATATACAGGAGAGGTGTCAGGAATAGGAATTCCTCCCTGTCTTAATCCGACATAACTGTATTTATATAACCAAGCTTAAGTGAATCATATGAGGTCTGGTGATAATGAAATACATCATCTGAAATTGTTCAAGAACCAGATACGTTCAGCTTATCCTGCGCAACTAAGATGCCGGAGAGAATATAAGAATGGTCATCCATGAATTTTTGCACGGTCATGGACAAAATACCGGGGTAAACGTTAACTGGAATCTCGGTGTTTTGTTTTCATCATGGATATAGCTGTCCACAGACATTTAACCCTTTGTTCTGAAAAGCTGCAGGGTAAATAAATAGTTATATTTTGTTGAGGACTTAGTTAAAACATGAAGAAACGAAAGTCTTTGCATATTTACATTATCAACGATGATTGGTGCAACTTGCCAAAATAGAAACAGACATCACTACAATAAAACAAGAATACCTACCGCGAAAAGAGTTATTCAGCATTAAAGTATTAGTATGTAATTCCATTGCAAATTTTTCGACAGAAACACAGTTAGCCATATAATAATATTTTCATAAATGCATATACCATCTAACCTGACAAAAACAAACAAACAAACAAAAACAAAAAACAAAACTAAACAAACTTATCTTATGTGGTGACTTTAACTGTCCAGACATTGACTGGTCAAACCAGTCTTTACGACAAAGCTGCCCAGACAAACAAGTACAACAAAGTATATTAGACCTCGCAGTGAAGTTCAACTTAAGACAAGTCCACGAGACACCCACTAGAGGAAATAACCCTTTAGACCTTGTGTTTACAACAACACTATCACTATTAAAGTGCTCAGTTAACACTCCAGGCATTTCTGATCATGACATTACAGTGTCAGATTTTCTGACAAAACCGCAGTACACGGTGCAAAAACCTAGAAGATACTATGTGTTCAGAAAGGCAAACTGGGACAACATTAAATCGGGACTAGCATCACTCAGAACTACCATCAACAACAACGTAAGCATTGAGGTTTTATGGGACCATTTTAAACAACAAGTCTTCAAGATACTTGACGAACATGTGCTATACAAAACGTATAAACACCGCAATTCTGTCCCCTGGATGAGTAGGAAATTACGCAAACTGATCCGTCGTAAAAGCCGCATGCACAAACAAGCGAAAAAGACTGGGAAATGGGGAACTATAGAGCATTCCAAAAGCACTGTAAAAGAGAATTTAGAAGAGCAGAGTGGGATTACACTAACAAGATCATCGAAGAAGGATTAGAAACAAATAATACAAAACCCTTTTGGAAATATGTCAAATCAAAGAAAGAGGAAAATATTGGTGTGTCACCTCTCAAATCATCTGGAAAACTACATAGTGACAGTGCATCCAAAGCTGAGATTTTTTTACAACAATTCAACTCAGTATTTACGAAACCAGATAATGCTAGTATGCCATCAGTCAGCAAACGTGTTACAACAGAAGCCCCACCCATTGATGTTACCGAAGAAGGTCTAGAAAAACTATTAAAGAACATTAAAACTTCAAAAGCTGCAGGCCCAGATAATATTCCAAACCGCCTATTGCAGGAGTGTGCACATGAAATTGCACCAAGCCTTCGCTTAATATTTCAGCGATCTCTGGACACTGGTACTCTTCCACCTGACTGGGTTAATGCAAATGTATCTCCAATATTCAAAAAAGGAGACCGTCACTTAGCCGAAAACTATAGACCGGTATCATTGACTTCAGTCACCTCCAGAATTCTGGAACATATTGTTTGTCGCCACATACTCAACCATTTTGAAAATAATAATGTGCTCACCAAACTGAACCATGGTTTTCGTTCCGGCTACTCTTGTGACACCCAGCTAGCAGTAACAATTGACGATCTTTCTAGAAATTTTGATAACAACCTCCAGACTGATGTCATAATTTTGGACTTTTCGAAAGCGTTTGACACAGTGCCACATGATAAACTCCTCCACAAACTAGAAAACTATGGAATCAGAGGATCACTTCACTCATGGATAGAGTCGTTCCTATGTACCCGCCATATGAAAGTAGTGGTGGAGGGCGAAATATCAACTGACGCCACAGTGGACTCTGGTGTTCCACAGGGGACAGTTTTGGGACCGATTCTATTCCTATGCCATATAAATGATCTCCCTGAAGCAGTTACATCATAAGTGCACCTTTTTGCCGACGACTGCCTTTTATACCGCCGCATAAGATCATTGTCCGACCAGCTGAAACTACAGAAAGATCTACAAGAACTGGAAATATGAGCCCGTAAGTGGGGAATGAAATTTAATGCTAAAAAGTGTTACGTTCTCAGCATTAAACAGAGACTCCAACATATGTATACACTTGACAACACCATACTAAAATCGG
>JAOXYH010086250.1:0-10758 GCA_028566455.1 Botula fusca
GACAAAAATATATAAATGAAAAAAAACAAGAATAAAAAAACAAAAAATATATAAATAAAAATAAATAAAAATGAAAACTGAAAAAAATGATATGTATACCTTGATCATATCCTCCATCAGCAATAACATGGCCTAAAACATGAAGCATACAATAAGCAACCAGAAGCAATATAAAAGGCAGCAACAAGCACAGAGAGATTACAAGAAGCACATAGCCAAATTGCTGAGCAGACTCAAAATATATATACTCGATGAACTAAAGTCAATTATTACATGCTTAGAAAGATAAAATGATAAAATGCAAATGCATAACATACGAAGCACGAAAAAGGTATGCATTACGATTGCAACTCTAAACGTATCATTCTACATATGTAACTACCTTGATCTAAGCCCTGTCCTCCATAACCTGCATTAACAATTACATTGCCTATAAACATAAAATATACATGGTAAGCAACTAGAAGCACACGCAAGCACAATACAGAATTACAGCGAAGCATAAAAGCAAAACTACAAGATCTAACAAAATAAAGCTGACAATGAATTGATAAGGAAAAGAAATGATAAAAGCACTGAAATTGGCATGATATATATCTTATGATATTATGGTGAATTTGAATTTGTGTAGTAATTTCACAATCTGCTAATTCAGGTTTAAAAACAATTCAAGCATAAAGGAAGGTTTAAGGGTCGAATATTTAATAAAGCAAAACGGATTCCCCGGACTATATTTATATGCAGGATGACAACCGACATTAAGGAAGATCTTGTATGACATACATGCGTAATGTGAAAAGCTGGAATTTTCAATGGAAGCAGGAAAAGCCAAAATTATGGAAATAAACTGCATACCCTTACACTTGTGTACATGTGACAGACAGTAGTTAAAAAAAAACAAGAAAGTGCATATAAATTTGATTTTGAACAAGCCGCTAGGAACATTGACACCCTGAGGTTACGGTTAAGGATATTTCGGCTGCTAAGATCACACATAAATAAACTTTCCTCAGTGTTGTTTTAGGCGTTACGGACCGTTGAGTATATTCCCTTTACTTGATTTGGAGCTAGATCAACTGAAAAAATGAATACTTGCATTTTTGGATTAAAGACTTGATATGGATGTTCCATTTGCGAAACTTGGTGGGGGGAATAACGTTAATAATTGCTGTCAAGGAATACATGGAAGGAATACATATTTTTTTTAGATATTTTACAGGATGAACATGTGAAGTCAATTTATACATTCGCGTTACATCGTGAACAAAATTATAGAACTATTTGCGTGGAAGAAAAAATGGAAAATGGAAAAAAAAAATTTCTAAATAAAATTAATTGTCTGAAATCAATGAGGACTAGTAATACCTTGATCTCCATAACCTTGGTCGACGACTACTGCACCTATCACATGAAGCATATATTGTAAGCACTATCAAAGCACTAACAGCAGTAAATAACAGTTAGCATATATCTAATACTGTGAAACTATGGCTGTAAAGCTGGGCAAGCTAATACTAAGCATTAAATAAGACTCGCTTTATATGTTTAGGTAAATTAACTCAGTTTCGATTTTCTAAACTTAGACGATGAGAAATTGAAGACTTTAGAAGTCCTCATTTAGTATAAATACTTGTAGATTTCATGCAATTTCTTAATTAATCTTCCTGAAAAACTGCGGATGAGATGTTCTTTATATGAAAAATGAGAAAATAAAAACTCTAGAATTGCTCATTTAGATTCAACACTTGTCGAGTTTATTCAAATTCTCTAATTAATCTTTCTGACCAAAAAAGAAATTGTGGTCTTAGTATTGTATAAATATAATTGTTTAGGAAATAACAAGCAAGCTATGTATAATCGATGAGTCACTATAAAAAGAACAGAACATGTACACTTTTTACATAAACGTGAATTTTCAACCTTAAGTAATCACTTATAAATTTCTTGGTAAATGTAAATGTCATTTCAATTTTACATTTTAATTAATTATCCATGTATTCTTTATTACAAAACATATACATTGTATAGTCAGTTTACAAAAATTTTGTACACGAACAAACATCAGAAAATCCACGCTAGAAAGTAACAAAGTGTAAATAAAACACTGCATCATACAATGATATGATATTTACCTTGACCATAGCCAGCATCGGGACCATAACCACCTGTTGCAAATGATAAAAAAGCATGATAATGTAGTTTTTCAAGCACAATAGCAAAGAAGCATAGGCAAATAGCTTATCATCAGCGTGCAATGAAAAAATTAAGCATAAAGACGGGAATGAACACCTTTTGACTGCAACCTTTCTGCATTAAATACTGTATAAATTATAATGGTTTCTAAAAGGCAAGAAATCACTTTTAAAACATCTTCTTATCTAGTGAATAATTTATGCATATGTTTCTTTTAAAAAATAATAAAAAACGTTTATACATCAAACATTAGTCTAATATTAGAAAAAAAACAGGAAATAAATCGAGTTATGTCATAATCTGATTAAATTTGTTATTTAAATTAATAATATTTATTATTATTTATTTCTTGTGATAAAATTAGATCTCAAGTCAGATATTGTATATTAAGTCTAAAATATTTTTTCAGTTGAATCATAAAAAGCAATAGAGTTCCATAACTTGATACTATAATCTAAGATAACACATAGCTCGTTATTCTTATCAGTTTAAACAATAAAAACTCACACTAATATTAAATTCAACATGAATATATACAGAAAAACCCATTATTGATAACCACTACAAATCCTTGGTCAAACGTATACTCTACAAATGTGCATATATACATGCTAATTGGTGACATTAAAGAGTACAGTAAAAAAAGATCAGTACACATACACGTATAATATTGTTACTTGAAACGACCAGAGATTCAAAACCAAAGCATTAAAAATCTTATTAAGAGGTTGTCCATGTAAAGACCTGGCAGTCTTCATACAGTGGGTGGCACATGCTATAAAAATGCCAATGCTTTTTCTGGTTTTATTTCAATGTTGGACTAATAATTTTTCCCAGCAGTAATAAAGAGTTTTTGGTATTAAGTGGGTATGGCTTGTAATTAACTTGAATATTTTAGTTAAAATGCATCGCAAAATTAAGAGGTATCTCCCTTCAACTGACATTTATTGCTGTCTTTGTATTTTTAGCTCTCCATGACCACACCGAATTTGGAAACCGGCAGTGGTTTATAGCATCATAGGGCCAGGTAGATGAAAATCAAGCAGAAAGCAGTGGGATATGTGTGTGGTGGATGTGCCACGTACTGCCTGACTTTTACATGGACAGCTTGTAGCTGATTATGTTAGTTAGGTGTCCCTAAGATTAATACATATTAAATCTTATTATTTGAAACAATTAGAATTTTAAATCTAGGCATTCCAAAATGTTATTAAATGAATAAATTGGTTAGGTGTCCCCGTACAAATTTGTATCGCTTAGTTTTGTACTACCAATATGTACATGGTAAATGGGGAGTTAATAAGCAAATATTTTGTACCGTGTCCGCCTCCAATATCCCCATATCCATCTCCTAAAATAAACATAGTCATAGTTTCTCATAAAATTATGCAAATTTTGCAATTTATTAGTTTTTACCCTAAACTGCACTAATTTTTAGGTTGTAATACATATATGGAGGAAACCAAGAAAACAATAGCTTGTTTTGTATCAATATTTGAAACAGTAATATCTAACGATTATGTACATTTAAACATATATGTGAAGCGCTATATGAATTCCGAGTTCAAGGGACGAAGAAAGTCACTTTATCATACTTTCTTATATAGAATAATCAGGCAACTACATAAAAGTTTACAACAGGAACTCTGAGTCCAAAAAAAAAGAATACAATGTATAAAAATATACTAATGTGACGAAGAAATACAACGAGATAAAAGAAAATATGAATTGGGAACAACACTGCAGTAGTAACAAATACACTGAATGGGAGAATGTAGTGAAGACAAAGAAAAGAATTTGACCTGAAAGCAGGTATTGAGAAAGCAAGTTGTGCAAGTATGTGATATATGAAGTAACATACATAACAAGGTATTTCAACGAAATAGTTGTCGAGTCCCCATAAGATATTAGCATAATGAAAAAACAATACAGAAAGAACAACGATAATCGGCAACAAATGTACAAGAAAGCATGTACCATATTATTATAAAGAACCTAGAGAAGGGACATTGTAACAGCAATCGTCTGGTTATGGAGTAAGATAGTGATAAAATACGACGACGTGTGAAGGCTGAGGGTCACAACTTATGTTAAAGCAGTTGATTGTAACAGCCAAAGTGATTTCACAACAGCCTCAAAAGGTGTTGTCTTCTATCAACACTTTCAAGGATCTTACTTTATATTTTTAATCTTCGGTTCAGTTATTCTATTTATAAAAAATAACCCTCAGTTGAATATTTTGAGTATTTAGTAAAACAAAATTCCCATTATTATAATTATACCTGCACATGGTACTGCGATAGATGACAAATAGTATTTCGTTAATCAGTTCATTTGTCTTATGACGGCTCAAACACTGTTACTAATTCAAACTGCAATGTAAGTATCAATGTCAAGTAGCCAATAGGTGCGTGTAAGCAGTGGCAACTGAAAACAAAGTGACTTTTTGCGGTGATTTTTAAGTGCATTAGCGATAACTCAATTAAACTCATTTACCTGCGTCAGGACCTGTAATGTCAATAATTAGCTTTACTATCTTCTAAATAAAGGTCAAGAATTACAAAACAATGAAAGATTTTGCAAAGGTATATGTCAATATTACTGTCATTGCTACAGTTCTGATTTTCCATTTATTCCAGATTAGAATATTATAAATTTCAAAGGTAAAATCTTCTTCTATTGTGCAGATTACCAAGCGTGTAGATAAGGAGAAAGTTATGAAAATAAAAACAGAACAGTTGTAATTAAGACTTTAGACTAAGCCTCATTCTTTGTAAAATATAAAGTTTTTTGCTGTTAAGAGATACTAAACGTAGAAAAATCCATTCCATTACATCATGTAAAATACCAAAAAAGGTGTATATCAAAAGCAGGATATTAGTAGAAATGTGAAGGGATGGCAAATGGAGACGATTATGTATGATGCATCCAAAAAGGAGACGATATATAACGAATAGAGTATCAGTGCATTGTAGCTATACACATTTCCTGCACTGCACAGGACTTCAAAACATAATGCATACAAATTAGACCCGCAATTAGGAGTTGCATTGATATATCAAGATGATGAAGTTGGAAAGGTTCGAATTGTGAGTCAGAAGTGAGTAAAATAAGCAGGTAATCTTGGAATAAAATAAATTTGACTCCCAAAGCAGATGCCGAGATGTAAGGTGCATAAAACAAGCATTCTTGGAAAATGTGTTGATTCAGGAGATAACAACAACCGCCTTCTGTAGCCAAGGATAGGTTGGTCTGACGGGTTTATATCCATGTGAAGAAAAAATGCCACAAGGTGAAGTGCATCTGTCAAATAGTCTACCTCCTTTATATGGTATTTCATTTCCAAATGGCTTGGACTTGCCAATAGATACCGTATTGGCTCCGGAATCGTAACCACCGCCACCACGATTCCCTTTGCTTTTACCATCATAATCATGACCTTGACTATAATGGACGTTGACGGCCGATCCGCCATGTCTGGCACCGCCTTTTTTGTCTTCGTATCCAGAATTCTTGTAATGTCCGTCTTCGAATCCCAAGGCAGAATGCCTTCTTCCACTGGATTGCTCATATGACAGTGTATTACCTTATATTACAGATATTGAAAGAATGATTTTAAAACAAATCAATGTATAACCTCCAAAGAAGTCCTAACGGAAATTTAGGCGGTGAAAGCAAAACAGCATAAACATAGACACTGAAAAGACGTATTTCAAACTATGAAGGGTGTTGAAGAGTCACCCTTAGACCATTTATATGCATCAACTCTAATTATTATCATCAATCCAGAAAACAAAAATGGAAAAAAATATTTATATTACTATAAATATACCGAGAAGGATCTGTTAAGTTCACTGAAAATGTTAACCTGAAGTTTAGTAGGTGATTTCAGATTTCATAAAATGATACACAACTGAAAACAAAATTAAATAAAAAGAGACCATAAAAAGGCGTATTTCAAACAATAAACGGTGTCAAAAAGTCACCCTTAGACTTTTTATACTATGAACTCAAATCATCAGTTTAACAATACAGAGCCAAAAATTAAAGAGTGAAAAAATACACATTAAAAACAGAAAACAAAAATAGGAAAAATAATTATATTATTATAAATATACTGGGAAGAATCCGTTTAGTCCTCCGAGAAATTCTCACCTGAACTTTAATATTAGGCGATTTCAGATTTTCATAAAATGATACACTTCCGAATGTCTTACGTGAAAAAACAAATATTGTCAATGTCTAAAACTGCATAAAAAGTTTAAGTAATTATTATCTTGGATGTATGTATTGAAAAAAAAGACTCACCGCCATAGTGTCCAGCACCTAAAAATAAATTGATAATTGTTTAAAATAAAAGCTATATATTTATTACATCTAGACAAGACACTGAAAGACGAGAAACAGTTTTCATGATAATATTTCTATAACATGACGTTAAGTCTCGGCTGAGTGTTTATTATTTTTTTTTATTTGAAATAGCAATCAGCAAACAGTAATTGACTTCAGAAAATTAAAATAATTAATCAAAAGAAATTTTCTCTGTCTTGTGATTTGACTAAAAATGTCAATAAACTTGAAATAAGAAAATATTTACATATATTAAATTTGAAAATATAAAATAACAACACAATAATAATGGAATGAATCTCCCTACGTCTTGCTGTTTGACTGGATATTTAATTAATTTACATTTAAATGTATATACATACCTTTCGGGTAGTATGGTACTTTCTTGTGGTGAAGTACTGGGTCTGTAAATGAATATTAAAATGTTTTGTCTTAAAAATGTACCATGAAAAACTTATGTACTTTTTTGAAATGTAGAGGATATGGTATACGTAAATAATTGATTCTGATGGAGTTTGTCTTATTGCAACTAAATGACAATCGGGCATTATTTAACACTAACGACTATGAAATTGAAAGAACTGAAATATAGTTTTTGTATGTCATTAAGCAAAAGAAAAAAATATTTTATTTTTCATTAAATAAATCAATAGCTTTTAGAATAAAGAATACGAAATTTAACTGAAAAAGAGGTTTAAATTTTTGTAAACGACTGAACATTATAAATTCCCGCATGAAAATGCAAATATGCATGTAATTTATTATTTTCAAAAAATTTGCCCTTTTTCAAGGCAAATATTAGAATATCTGCTGCAACAATAAGTATACTTACGTCCAACAGTCAGTATTTTTTCCTTTGGATCTGCAAAAAAAAGAGTTATTGTCTTAGAGCAAACAATTCTGCAATTTTGTATTATCCAATTTTTTAAAAATTGAATACTCGCGAAATCAAGAGACCAAAATTATAGACATTATATACCATAATAGTATATGATGGTATTTTATTTAATTTAAGACTTGAATTCACAGAATGTGAGTATCAAGAGAATGAAGGTATACTTACGTGCAATTGGTTCTGTAAAAGAAAGAAAAAACAAAACATTAAAAATGATCTATTTGTGATATCATTGCAAAATAAATACATCAAATACTTCAATTGTCGTTTAAAAGTACTGTGGATTCATTATTACTCGTGGGATGCCAATTTTCTTGGATTTCAAGGGAATTGGGGGATCACGAATTCTATAACAAACAAACTGTAAATAAGCTGCACATAAAATGTCGAAGATACCAAATCATAATCATTATGAAACAGACAAGATCGTGAATGGACAAAACAAGGAACACAACAATCAATAATCAGAGAACTAAAAACGGGAAATGATTGACACGAACTTGTAAACTTGTTACTGAGAAAAAGCATAACCACTTAATTAAATATCCTCGAAAGTTCATATTTTTCTTGAACCACGAAAAATTGGTATCCACGAAAATAAATGAATCCATAGTAACAATCTGTCAGCACGACTCACCTCATTTGCTGTCAATAATTATTTATTTTGGCTAATAATCGCATAATTGAAGATTGCAAAGTTTTCGGAAGAATTTTTTCAATATTCAAATACGTACACATTTACAATTTCGCAAATATTTGCGAACTCTCAATTAGCCACTTCCTTTGCTAATATTCTGGTTCCAAACATGTAAAAAGACCTATATGTAAGATATGTATAAAACTTCGTTGCAACAGTTAGTGTACTGAGAATCCTGTCTAAATTGAAACTCTTTAAAAATAATTTGTTGGACATACAGAGGCCTTCGATTAACACGCAATTAATTTACATAGAAATTTATATGAATGACCTTGAGCAGTCCGGCTTACACAGGTTTTCAGTTAACCGAAGGTTCAGTTAGACAGGTTTCACTGTACAAGCTCATTTGGAAATTCCCGTAAAGACCATCCAACAAGGATTACTACTATACTGACCTCTTCGAACGTGGGTAATAGTTTCAACAATTGGTACCTTCTGTTCGAATGGATGTTCAACTGTAAAAAAGAAAATTATATCATATTACATTAGCAACAATTATTAATTAAAATTATAATTCGAAAATGGCCCGAAATTATACTTTAAAATTTATGATTTTCAAATTCCCCAAAATTTAATAAAACTGTGGTGTTGTCTCCCTCATGCAAAGCTCTGTCCGTAGATGGTTTTGGCTTCCTTTTTTCGGTTATTTTGGTATGTTTTCGCTTTTACAAATTTTTTTATACCAGTTGTGGTCTTCCAAAGTTTTGGCCCCTAGCATCGCTGATGAGTAATTAATTTACGAAATGTACACATTCGATGCATCAAAATCGGTACAAATGTATCAAACTTTGTTTTAATTGCATTGTATAATTTTGTTCGCTGTTTTCATGAGGTTATACAAAAAGTTCTTATATTTTTTCCTTACTGCTACTATGCATTGAAGTAACGAACAACTTTTGACGTGATTTTACTATTTTCGCTCGGATAAATAATAAGACATGAAAATGAGTAAACTGTATATACTTACTGACTCTTGGCTTCTTGATGATAACCAGGTTTTCAACTGGGAATGGTCTGTCACGGTGAACTGAAAAAAAGAAGCAAGAATACTGTTAATTTGGAAATAAATGCGCGCACTTGTTTTTGAGATTAGGAATTTAGCAGTTAAATCTCGAAATTTTCAACACGCAATTTTATCCAGATTTAGAGTATTTTTGTTAATGTGCCTGGTCAAGTCCTTTAGGCTTTCATTCACATCCCGCCGTACCTTTTACATTAAGTTAAATAGATCATGTTTTTTTATTTTTTTATATATTAATTAAGTCAAGGTATCACAGCAATGTTCCTATGTCAGAAAATGACAAATATCACGATTATAGTAAAATGCAGGATTACTGATATTCGTAAAAAGAAGGTACTTACCAACTTTCAAGTGTGGTTTAGGAATAGGTTTGGGGATCTTGTCTGCAAAAGGAAACAAATAAGGCGCATTTTATAAATCAAAATTAATATAATGAAATCTTTTTTAATAACATAGCTACAGATTTTATCTGAACAGTTACTCCATCTTTGAAATCAGTTACATAGCATCATTTGACAGGGTCAACAAAGCGAAATAAGTAGATTGTATGTTCATGGATATATAACATTTAAAATAAATTTTGTCGATTTTTATCATGCACGATGAAAGAAAAATAATTTATTTCTACCACAATTATTTCTCAGTTCCGTAGAACATACAAAAGCCGATTGTTTAGGGAATCATATAATACCCTCGACGACATTGTGACTTAAAATACTCTGTTTCATGTGTATTATGAATCTAAAAACTTACGGACTCTTTCGATGACTTGTGTAACTGAAAAATAGAAAAAATGAATATTTTAAATGTTTGCAAATCAAATATACGCATTCTGGTAACTATTTATACTGAGGTTTTCTGCATATATACTAGTGCCGGAAAAAAATAAGATGTGCCTAACCTTAGGACGATTTTTGCTTAGTTCGCGCATCAATCAAGCTAAAACTCTTTATATGGCCTACTGTGTCGATAAGCCGATGTTTTATATGTACAATAAAAAACTTTATAATTGATTTATCGTATTGTTTCAGTGTTTTCTAATTGCTCAAAACGAATGCGTTTCCCTGTTTGGTCATCTTACCGAATGTGAACGTGACAATTAACAATGTTAGGTCAAATACGCAAGATGTCCTAATACTATGTTATGAAGTCTAAAATGTTCAATACAGTGAATGTGTTCAGTAAAAGATCAGTTTTCGGACGAAAAAAAAATGTAATTAGCAGCACAACGCTCACAAAATCTAAAAATAATGCCACCTACCAGTCTTTACTCTCTTGAATGGCTTGGGTACGACAACTAAAAAGAAAAGAGCGACATCATATTAACATTATACTCAATTTAATAGAATGTTTTACGAAATTTATAATAAAATTATGTTGATAAGATCTTTCAGCTACATTGAGATATGTAAAAAAAAACCGGGAATTACTTTAAAAAACTACAGTAAGATAAGTAAAAGGAATTAAGACATCTGACAAAGAACCTATTAATTTATAAAAGCACAATATGCAAGTGAAATCAAATAAAAAACTAACTCTAACAAACCGAATATAATTTTGTTACTGTAATAAATATACTTACATGGTTTTGGAACTCCAATT
>JAOXYH010086358.1:0-10757 GCA_028566455.1 Botula fusca
CTAATAAAAAAAAAATAAAACACATGTCCTATTATGACACAAGAGGACATACACTTTGCTTAGTATTTATTTGTGTAATAATGAAATTACAGAACCTAGATTAAACGATACAGTAAAATTGTTATTAATGAACAAAAACGATCGCATGGGACACGGAAAGATGATATCTTCAATACTATATATATCATATATCGTATTCGACCTAATAAGCGCCCAGGGTGCTTAAAACATTGGAAAAGGAAGTCGCTTATTAGGGACAGAAGAAATTGAGATGAAAAAGGGTGAAAATAGGTAAATACAGAAAGAGAAAGACTATAAGTGCTCAAGAAAGTGTGTAAATTACCTTTAAAACAAGCAACAAGATGTTAGATATTGACCAGAAAAATTGAACATGACCTATAATGTTTCCAAGAACCCTCCCATGAACCATATTCATGTATAAAGGGGCGCTTATTCCTACAGTTTTAATAAGTATTTTTTAAGTAGGCGCTTATTGCGGCATGGGTGCTTATTAGGTCAAATACGGTAAATATAAACAACTAGTATAAGGAAATGACAATAATCTTCGTCTTACTTTCAGAGCTTTGTCAGGTAATAAGTTGATCAGTTTAAGACCTGGTGTCTTCAAGTCCTTTACAAAGCTCAAAGTTCTGTAAGTAAAGGGAATTTAACGTTATTGTAATGGAGGAAGTGTTCGTAAACAGACAACTATATTTAAAGCAGACTGTAATATGCTTTATTATCTACTAAAATGCAAAACTATACAATCGGGATTCCAATGAGGACGAACTGGGCACCGCTTTTGGCCGATCTTTTTTTCTTGTATTCATACGAAGCGAAGTTCATACAAGGGGTGCTACAGAGAAAAGAGAAGAAGCTAGCCCAGTCCTTTAATTTCAGCTTCTGCTGTATAGATTATGTACTTTCTCTAAATAATAATAACTTAAAGGATTACCTACATCAAATCTACCCCAGTGAGCTTGACATTAAAGACACTGACACACTCACTTCTGATTTTTACCTAGACTTGTACACAGTGGACGATTGAAATCTGAACTTTGTGACAAACGTGATAATTTTAACTTTCTAATTGTAACTTCCCCTTCTAAGTAGTAATATACCTACGTCCCCGGCGTATGGCGTCTACATATCACAGTTGACTTGATACTGTCGTGCCTTTGATTTCTACAGTGACTTCCTAAACAGATCGAAACTGCTGTCATAAAAACTCCTTGGTCAGGGTTATGTTCAGCCTGGGAGGTCACATTGCTAGTGCTTTGGTTTTCATGTTGTCTGCTTCTATTTTGTTTGTTTGCTACATGTTTTTTTATTTCATTTCTTTTTGTTGTGTCCTGGTTCTCGTTTGCTTCAGCGCCTTTTCCATGAATCTGGATTCACGTGTTTATGATTTCCACATTGAACTTGTTGCTTTGGTATTCTATTGTCGATTTGTCATCAGTCTTCCTCCGAAACCACTTTGTAGAATGAACCAAAAGCTACTTTGAAGCAACTCTGCAAGACCCTCGAAAATTTCATACTTTGAATCCAACCAGATAGCCACCACTGCAGTACCTAGTTCAACACTGAAAATATGAAATACATGGAAAACTTTTTGACAGATTAACACTTTCCAGGTCAAAGTCATGGCTACTTAGTAATCTTTTTGGCCCTCATTGCGTTCCATTCATATCTGCAACCAGATGATGGGGTTTGAAGGACATGGCAACATCAGACAACGGGATAAAGCCACCCAGATCAAACTCTAGTGGAGCTCCTTCAATTCAGCGCTAGATTACCACATTTCGCAAAAAAAAACAAAAAACAAAAACAAAACAAAAAACAAAACAAAACAAAACAAAACAAAAAACAAAACAAAACAAAACAAAACGTCAAAACAAAACAAAACAAAAAAAAACCCTGGTAGGTATTCATACTTTAAATCTCATTAACATAGACAAAGAATCTAAATTGGTAGTATGTTAATAGGTCTTATAAACACCGTCAGACTTTCATACATGTGCACTCATTGTGGTAATTTGGACTGTAAGGAAATTTACAGGAGATTCATTTTAAATGCAGTCTTCCTTTAGACCTCCACATTTATTAAAACCTGGTTTTCTCAATTTTACATAAAAGACTGCTCCTCGTGATATAAGGCTGGTTCGATTATTTTATTTACGTTTGACAGACACATTATTTCTTCTGAACTAAGTAGTAAAAAAAATATCCCTATAGTATTTGCATGTAGTCATTTGCAACCGCAGATGCAAATAAAATTATCCTGCTATTTTGTGTTTATGTAGTTGTGTAACTTCATTTATTTATTCTGTGTGTATTTTTCGAGCAATTAAGCTTAGTTGTCATAGGATACATATTCATTCATATAGACATGTATACACATGTGTACAAACTACACATATCCTCTTCATTCAGATGCATCAAAAATCACTGAAATTTCCGCTAGAAATCCGCTGAAAGTCCACCAATATTTCTGCTAGATCTCAACTAATTTTCCACTAGAAATCCGCTAGTTCCCGCTAGAACTCCAATAGATCTCCACTAAAATTCCACTAGAAAATGGTCTGGGCAAGAAGGGGACAAGAACATCGTGTTTAAAAAACAGTGTCTTCATATAACAAAAGAAGCAATGTTCTCTGGAACCGCTTGACCATACAATTGGAACCAAACTTGGCAATAAAGTTCATTTGGGCGATTTTTATCATGTTTGTTGTCCCCTGCCGCAAAGCGGAAAAGGACATAGTGTCCGTCCGTCCAAATCTTTCGTGCGCAACTAGTCATTTGTCTTTTGACGGATTATCTTCTGTTTTGCAATGTAGATTTGGTATTATTATGAGATGATCATTTATTATGAGATGATCATATCGCATGTACCCGTTTTCAAATCTGCTAAAATATACCTTTCATTCAACATTGTCATCGTTGATAAATATATCTGAAATTGTTATTTTACATCAAACTTACGTCCGATATTCTTTTTGGGTAGCCAGAAAGAGTCTATATCAAGCAAGAATGTTGGCACATTTGAAATTAATATCTGTTTGATTTGTCCCCCGCCGCAAATCGACGGAGGGACTTAGTACTGGTCTTCGTCTGTGCATCCGTCCGTCTCAATAACATTGAGGGCACTTCTCTAAACCTGCTGTGCAGATTTGGTACATATTTTGCAGGATTGTTACCTACATGTATGCTATCATGGAAGTAATATATTGACACTTCCATGATGATATGAAGATGATACACACGTATCACTATACTGCCATTTTGATACGGCAATTATTACAGGAGTTATATGACTTAGTTCTTTTTTTTAATCACATTGTATCACATGCATATATTGTGGTCACAACTCCACTGATTTGGTATATATTTTGTAGAGTGATACTTTAAAAGATATGAAGATGATCACACTGTACTGCCACTGTGATTCATCAATTTTTACAGGAGATACAGGGCTGTTTTTTTAATCACACTGTATCAAATGCATAGTTTGTGGACACAACATCTCCGAAACTATTGTGCAGATTTGGTACATATTTTGCAAGATTGTTGACTATGTGAGTATGATTATCACTTTATACTACCATTCTGATTCGGCAACTTTAACAGGAGTTATAGGAATTATGTCGTTTTTATATACTGTACCTCGTGGACACAACTCCTCTGAAACTACTGTGCAGATTTGGTAGATATTTTGTAGGATTGTTACCTGTGATACGACGCTGATCACACTACTGTATATCACCATTTTGATATTTTTTCAAGAGTAATGGAGCTTTGCTTTATTTTATCACACTGAATCATATAACATACTGGATGCAACGCCTTTGAAATTACTTGGCAGATCTGGTTTATATTTTGCAAGATTGTTACCTGTGATACATACTGTAGATCTACTGCCATTTTGATTTTTGATTTTAACAGGATTTATGGGACTTTGTTTATTATCACTATGTATCATAGTTATCACTTTGTATTAAATGCATACCTTGTGGTCGCAACTCGCTCAGCAGATTTTGATAGTATTTTGCAAGTTTGTTGCTTACGATATGAAGTTGATTATATATATGGTTTTCTTTCGGGCATTTATATTGCATTGCATTTCTCCATCTGTTTTCAGAATTCCTTCACATCGTCCATTTCGTTTATTTGTGTCAGTTTTATTTTATATTCTAACATGACGTACTGTATCCGCTTTGCGGTATGTTATATGTTAAATTGTCGGATAAACACACACTTGCGCGATGGCTGTTTTCAGATTTCCTCATTTGAAGGTACATGTAGATATAAGCAAGAAATACATACTCTTTACAAATTAATTAACTGCATTTTAGTATTTTCTTATCATAAAAACCCATTTTTAGTCCATGACGTTCTTTATGCCGATTAACTTTGAAACTGAGTCAAACGCGGTTCCGGTGACGTTATGGGCAGACCAGTGGCGTCTCGGGTAGGAAAAATGCAGAATTATTCATATTAGAATCGAAATAATTTATAAAGACTTAGACTTGTTGGAGATTTTAACAAGAGCTGGACCGTTTTATATGAATTTTATCTCTCGCTGACGCTCAGGATACAATACAGCCCATGTTAAAATCTCCAACAAGTCTATGCCTTCATAAATTATTTCATAAACTTACCACTTCCACACTTGTCATGCATGTTTATACTTGTGAGGACAAATTTATTTGCTGATTTATCTATTGCAGCAGGGGGCATATCGCTACATATAGCAATCTTTTTTAGCGAGGGTCACCGCTGACTAGTAAGCGTGTCAATCAGGGGTTTCTTTCGGAAAGGCTGACGTCCGTCTTCACTTCGTAAGTTTTATGGTCGCCATCACGAATTGGTTGATCGTGTGTCAAATTGCAACCATCGTCCTTTCTCATCCATGTTTTCGCCATGAGTAACACGACGGGTGCCACATGCGGAGCAGGAATTGCTCTCCCTTCCGATGCATCGGAGTTCACCCTCGTTTTTTGGTGGGGTTTGTGTAACTTATTTCCTATTTTTAGTTTCTGTGTTGTGTTGCTTGATTGTTAATTTTTGTAAATTCACGGTCTGTCTGGTCTGTTGAAAATCAAACTAAAATAAGCACAACATCAAAAAGCACTATATTTATATGAAAAAAACTCGATCAGATTGATTCTTATATAATTTCATAATGACTAAATTATTACTTTTATAGTGGATTTAAACAATTGCTGGTTTCCAGAACAGCGAAAATGTTGCATTTTTTTATCCAGAAGGCGTGTAGATTCTTTGCACTTCGCAATCTCTGATTGTTTTTATTTGATGCTCCACAAACATAATAAAAATTATCTTTTGTTTTGTGATCTATATATTAACCTTTAGAAGTTATTCCTCAAACTATTTCGCATAAATTTATACAGTGTTATATGCGTACATTATATGATAAGATAAAGCTGTAAGGCAATCTTGGATCTAACAGACAAAGTGATTAGTCCCAGCGTAGTCAGAGAGGGGAATTAATTTAAAAATGATTCTGCTCATTTGGGTACTGGTTTCATCCGTGTATGGTGACAGTGTCAAGCGCCTTCTTCTGAGTGATCCAGATATCATTAATGGACGGTTCCAACAAATGGAATTAGAAATGCAGAAATGCAGAAACTGAGAAATGAGGTGACAACGCTACAGTCCAGTAAATCTAGCATGGCGTCAGAAATTCAGAACCTGAGAAATGACATGTCTATGCTGCAATCCACTAAATCTAGCATGGCGTCAGAAATTCAAAAGCTGCATGCAGAACTGTTGTCAAGTAAAGGTTTGTTCGCTTGTTTTAATGAGGTTTCACATTGCCTCGTAGTCCGGTCTTGCAGACAGATGCTAATGTAACCTATCACAAAGTTGACATTATGCAAGATAAATCCATACTCTTGCCTGAAGATTGCAGACAAGCCAGTTAAACAATGAACTGCCACAAAAACGAAACATCATAATGACCAATTTTTTATTTCGAAAATATAAATTCTACATGGCTTTCGTCGGGGTTGTAGTTTTGTAGTTTTTTCACAGTATTAAGGTTAAGAGGCCATAATAAGTATGGCTCTGACCTCTCGACACTTCAGTTATCTTAACCATGTATCCTTTTACTATTCTCTCTTTCAAAAAGCCAAACTATATACGGTACACTAAGAACCCATTTTGCATTCGAAAATATGATGAACATTATACAATTTTTAATCGATTTTAACTTACCATATTTGTTAGCACACAATGGTACTGCTTTGTGCACTGGTGAATCATAATCGTTTACAATTAAAGTGTATTTGCAGGTGCGGTGTATACTAGATGGGGTAGAAAAACTTGTGTAGCCAACGGGACAGAATTAGTTTACTCTGGTATGTTTTACAATTTAATTTAATTTGCAGAGGATATTTTGATCAGTAATTTGCTTCACGCCACAGCGCTTTTATATTTCAACTCTATCTTATTTATAGCACTTAAATAAGCAAACATTTTTGGCAACAATGCAACATATTAATAACACGAAATGTAGAACTGATATGTGAAAACTGCCACCCAACATCTAGGAAGATTGGAATGCTCCAGATTTTTTACTTTAAAACTTATTCATACACTTTAATGAAGACCAAATTGTTCTCTCCGCTGATTTTACTATATTAGATATTTCTTATTTCAAACAGCATTGTCAGATTAAAATGAAAAATTGGTTTGAGACGGCAAAAGGAACAACTATGAATATAGCATGATTTTTGGTTATAATGGACCAAACGTAACAATGTCCATTCTCGGCCCCTAAATTAAACCATTTATCACGCGAATTGAAGATTGCTTATTTTCTTTTTCTTTTCTAATATCAAAGGTAGAAGAAATCATTCTGCTTTCTACTGCATTGCTGCGACATCATTGCAACGTCAAATGTCAGTATTATTCATAAAGCTACCAAAAATGGCAGCGTTTAACTTTTTAAAGCATGTTTGTCTTCAGACAACCAACAAAAACTTGTGCTAAAGACGGATCTTACCTTATTATATATTTCCACAAAATACATGTATTTCGATTGTAAATGAATGAGCTTGATATTTCAAGAAGCAAAAATTAATGAAATTTATTGAAAATTTGATGCCCGTAATGAAGTCATTTTCAAAAGGAGAGTTGTGGCCATAGTTGCATTTCAAATATCGGCAACAGAATACCGAAGCAACTAACTCGGGACAGAAATCCTAAATACGTGAATTCATGGACGAGGGAAAAGCATGAAAGCAAATAAAAGTACCCAGAAAATTACATAAAAGACGAGAAGAAATATCAAAACATGTCGAAAACAAACGAAAAAGAAATACAAGACCAAAACCAAACAACCAGCAATGTGAACTTCCTAAAAAATAGAGCGACATCGGTTCTCCGGAAGGAAAAGCATGTTCTTCTCCTTTTAAGGCCCCAGTCCCATTGTAAATGAGAATATCCGATGAAAAGTCCTGTCTGGCGAGATGTCAAATCCAGTTTGACGGAAAATTTAACAAAACTATCTTGTTGCATTTGTCGGGTCGATGCTTCGTATTGATCTACCAAATCATAATGGCGACCATAGAATTTCTGGAGTGATAATATTAACAAAAACTAAGTGAAACCTTGACCACGAATTTTATGTGACAGCAGTTTCGCTCTTTTTAGACAGTCGATCTATAAATCGTAGGCACGATAGTAGCGAATTAACTATGTATTCAGACACCATACGCCTGGTACTTGGGTATATTAACACTTAAAAAGGACAGTTCACAATTTGAAAGTTAGAATCATCACGTTTGTCATAAAGTTAGATTTCAATCGCCTATTGAAGTTTATGTTCAAATAAAAGTATATGTATAAAACAGAAGTGAGTTTGTCAGTGGATTTCAAGCTCACTGCGGGTAAATACGACATAAAAGTTAGGATTTTTGAGAGAAAATACATCATCTGTATAGCGGAGGCTGAAATTAAAGGACTGGGCTAACTTCTTCTCTTTCTCTGCAGTAGCCATTGTATGAACCTAGCGTCATATAAGAAGAGATCGGCCAAAAGTGGTGCACAGTTTGTCACCATGCAGTGGAGTACCATTTGTCTGTTGAAAAACGTGTCCTTCGTCTCCAAATATATACGTAAACTAATAATTTCCACGATTTTTAATGTTCAGAATATTGAATTTTTTAATATGGTGGTTGAACCTTGAATGAGACATTTTATTTTATCTATTTTGGGGCAAAACTCTCCCTTATATCACATGGCCTTTCTCAAATATACGAAATCAGAACCACTGTGCAGGAAAAATCAGAAATGAGGGGTTATGCCGAGTTCAGCATGATACTTCCGCGGTATGTCGACAAGTGAAATATTAGTAGCAAGTGTGGACACAGTAATTGTGTTTGACACAGTATGCTGGACATTCTGCTGGACCAAGCAAGAGGCTATTTTAAACTCCTTATATCAATAAACCATATGTGCTATACAGAATTTCTTGACATTATACATGTACTAATAAATGCTTTTCCAAAGGAGAATCCAAGAATCCATCACAATCTGATGAAAAACAACATCAAAGTACTAGTACCCGCCATGTAGCATTTAGGTCCTTTCACAGAAATTGCTACAAAAACTAGAATTCATTTGCCTTTTCTTATTTGTAATCAACAAGATAAATACAAATCCTTTTGAAAATATCGTAAAATCGAACTTCAAAACGTTGCAATTTATGCTATATGAACCTGTTGACGCCTTTTATCTCGAAACGGTAAAGGGAACGTCACATCAGTTGACATACTCTCTTGAAAACAGCAACCCAACAAAAAGAACCCCATCAAAATAGGTTGAAAAATTTTTAAAAATCAGTCAATTTGAACGAAATTGCACGCAAATCAATGTGTCTTCAGACAGACGAAGACATCGACATCGACGACAGATCCATAACATAATACGTCCACAAAATGTTATATAAAAAGAACAGTTTCTCGACTTTGTTGTACAACAGATTACTTACTCTAACTTAGAAAATATAGTGCTGCTACTTTGATCTCTGGAATATTTGTTTTTAAATAGATACATCATTTTTATGTCTTAGGAATTGCCGGAGGTGGCCTGTATGCAGATTCAGGTACGGCAGCAGAGTACGTATGTCTACCACACGACCCCCAACTAAAGACGGGACACCTCACAAATCCAAAATATGGTACTATTTACGGCGCTGAATATGAAGAAAATTTTTCTGGTAATAACTTGTACGATAACGATGTCCCATGTGCTGTATGTCGAACAACAACTGCATCGTCTGTCTTAATGATTCCAGGAAAAAACAGTTGTTCTAATGGATGGAAGAAGGAATACTCTGGAAATCTTGCAAGCAATTATGCTGGCCACACTGCAGCATCCCAGTACGTCTGCGTGGACGACAAACCGGAAGTATTGGAACATGGAGCAGAAAATGATAATGGAAAATTGTTCTATGGCGTAAAAGCTATTTGTGGTTCCCTGCCATGTCCACCTTATAGTAATAATGCTTTGATGACCTGTGTTGTCTGTTCAAAGTAAAAATATAATAATAAACTTTGACCCTAAACCGCTCGTTATGAAAGTAGAACGCCAAAAGAAAAAAAAAAAGAAAAAAGGAAGAAGAATAAATTAAATTCTTTGCAATAAAGAATCATTGTTTCAATTTGTATTTTTAGTGACCATTAGATAAGTTTCTGTCGTTTTCACCAACATTAATTTTTTTCAAAAGTAACTGTCGTCCAGTATGGCTCATTTCAAAAATAAAACATTTTCAATTCAACTAACGATGTTACATACAGCTTCTTACTTGGTTTTTAAGTTTTGTTGCATAACAATTTCTTGACAGTTCTTCATACACATATGTACTTGCTATTTGCAATATAATTCATTTGATTGCCAAAAATCTTTTGCAATACCATATGAAATGTATTATATCTAGTGTTCCAAAAAGGAGTGTTGCTGTTGCAAGAATTTACCAAAATCGAAAGAAATATACACAACTAGAAGCTCTCAGAGAGCCTGTATCGCTCACCTGGGCCTTTGTGGGCAATGACTTAGCAAGCAGTCTCCAGCCATTTCCATGTATTAGAGACTTTTTGTAGAGCTTGACTTGCTAATCGTTCTTGTATTTAGTTTATCTCTATCTGTTATTATTATCGAGATATTGACCAAAAATAGCAAACATTGTTTAAATTTATGTTGAAAGGCCATCAACTCGTGTAAGGAGTCGTAGAAAGATTTCGGAGTAATGGAAACTTTTGTAGAGCTTGATTTGCTGATCAATTTTCCTTTTTATATCTGTTATTGATTTCAAAATTGCCAAAAACAGCAAAAATTGTCAAAATTCATGTTTCAAGGCCAATAATTCATGTAAGGAGTCGTTTAAGGATTTGGTATAATGGAAACTTTATTAGAGCCTGACTTGCTGATCATTTGTTACTTTTATCTGTTATCATTTTCAAGATACTGACCCAAATAAAAATCGTCAAAATTTACATTTAAAGCCATATAACTCATGTAAGGAGTCGTCTAATGATTTCGGTGTAACGGAGACTTTTGTACAGTTTAACCTGCTTATCATTTTTTTGCTTCTTACAGATTCTCTCTATCAGTAGTCGTAAAGATATTGGCCAAAAACAGCAAGAATCGTCAAGATTTATGTTTAACAAAGTGCGATACATTTCATACCGATTTTGATGCATCGGATGTGCACATTTCGTAAATTTAATACT
>JAOXYH010086469.1:0-10756 GCA_028566455.1 Botula fusca
GTATGATTAATTTAATGGTTTGATAGAGGGTTACTGCTGACTAGTAAGCTTTTCAATCAGGGGTTTCTTTCGGAGAGATTAAAGTCTTCACTTCGTTAGCTGTATGGTCACCATCACGAAATGGTTGATCGCAATAGAATATCTATCTCACAGATGATTAACGACATGTTTCCCGTGTCATAGTGTACATATGCGTCCTTTCTCGTTTATGATTGCTTACCGGATTTCGTCGTGATTAACGCGAAGGGTGCCACATGTGAAGCAGGAACATGAGTTCACCCCTAGGGTTCGTGTTGTGCATTTCCTGTTTTTCGTTTTTCTGTGTTATGTTGTTCGTTGCTTTGTTTATTCACGGTCTTGTCTGTTGCCTAAGGATATACGAGCTTTGAGTACGGTTTGGTATCTTCTATATTTTATTTAAAAGAAATTGTTAGAAAAAACATGTAATTTTAATACATGAAAATGTAAACGTGAAGTGGTTGTTTAATATGTTATACGTGCGAAATGATCTATTTCTTTGTTTCACCTGAAAATAGTAATGTCCTGTTATATTTTGTATATTTCTACTTATATTATTAAGTAATTCATTTGCGCCTTAATATGTCTAAATTAATATGGCTAAAGTTGGTTTAAACACCAATAAATCAATGAATATATAACTCAAGGTACATTTGAATGCAGCTGAAAGTTCTATTTACTATTGTGTACTAGATATCCATTTTGCTAAAGCTGTCGAATGAAAGAGGATGTTGTATGTTCAACTTTGTCCCAAATAATGACAATTTAACAGTAAGACTATTAAGTTATTGAATACTCCTATTATCCATAAATCATATTTTCAGATTACAATCAAGTTGAAAACCAAGATTCAGATACTTGTAATTATTCTGGAACATCGGCCACAGAATACCGAAGCGACACGTAGAAGGGAGAATTCCGAAAGACCAGACAAATAAATGTGAACAAAGATCAGAACTCAGAACAGGCCAACATAATAATTACAATACAAACGCACAGCAACCAAAAGAGGAATAGAAGAGGACAACAGAAAAGCAATACACTAGAAATCTGAATTCTAATTAAAAACCGGAATTTAAAGGGAGAAAAATATTGGGAAATTGTGTGTGGATGAAGTTAATTATTAAAGAAGGTACTTGAACTCATTTGAAATAATTGGGGGAAAATTCGATTTTATTGGAGAAACGGTGGTACACAAGCGTAAAAATGGGAACAAGTGAGTTGACCCATCTTTTTTTCAATTTAGAATACTCCGAAACTCATTTGCCAATTGGCAGATGTCACTATTCATCAAATTAAAATTTAAGAAGCTTAATTCTCAAATAAACCTTTACTTCCAATAAAGGATATTTGTGGCAAACTCAATCTATATGAGAAATTCAGTGTTCTAACATTAAAAAATTGTGTCAATTGGTAGGGGAAATAACGTAATGCTAAATTTGGTTGGCCTTAAACGAAGTGTGATAACTGCCTTTGGATGCTATATTTCTTCATCAATTTATTGTATTGTATGTGTTAGCAAAAAAAAACTTTCTCCTGCTTTAATCACGAGATATTTGAAACTGTTATTACATAAGATATATTTTATAGCCATTTAAACTTTATTTTAAATGAAAAAATATTGTGAACATTACTTGTAGTCGTCGTTATCAATTTTGAAGTGTCAAGTTGAAGATATAAAAGTACAAGGAAGCGTAGTTTACCGAAATTCCAGACCCACAAATCCATTTGGAATATACAATATCGATAAAAATGATAGAACCTATACCATTAATATCCTTAAATAATTCTTAGTTTCGAGACTTTCTGGATCGCAGCTACCCAAATGAACTTGAAATAAGGATTACCACAGATACTTTAAGGTCTGCTTCATAT
Source organism: Botula fusca (assembly GCA_028566455.1). Lineage (NCBI taxonomy): Eukaryota > Metazoa > Mollusca > Bivalvia > Mytilida > Modiolidae > Botula > Botula fusca. The sequence goes on from JAOXYH010086469.1 coordinate 1,894, forward strand.
CTTGACCTCATCTTGAAATTGACATTGAGGGACGGTTGAGGTCAAAACTTTACGATAAAAGAGATAACTTCAACTTTCCGATTGTAAATCGGAGTATATATTTCTCAACTAATACGATACTCGCGAGCGTGCGTTTCCTATTCAGATTTTTTGTATGGTGGGTTACTGCTGACAAGTAAGCTTCTCAATCAGGAGTTTCTTTCGGAGAGGTTGAAGTCTTCACTTCGTAAGTCTTACGGTCACCATCACGAACTGGTTGACCGTTATAGAATGTGTGTCACACAGATAATTAACGACCTGTTTCCTATGTCATAGTGTAGTTTCCATCCTTTCTCGTTCATTACTTCCTACTAGATTTACGCCGTGATTTACACGACTGGTGCTACATGTGGAGCAGGAACTGCTTACCCTTCCGGTGCACCTGAGTTCACCCCGGTTTTTGGAGGGGTTCGTGTTGCTCATTTCCTATTTTTAGTTTCTGTGTTGTGTTGTCGGTTGTTTGTCTATTCACGATATTGTCTGTTGCCTTAAGATATATAAGCTTTGATCACGGTTTGGTATCTTCTATATTTTATTTGCTGTTTTTTACTAATATTTTGAAAAGAATAATAGAGCTAGAAAGAACCTGTAAAAAGCAGAAATGATCAGCAAGTCTAGCTTTACAAAAGTGTCTAACATACATGGAAATTGTCAGGGACTTCTTGCATGAGTTATTGGCTACCAATGCCAAGGTGAGCGATACAGGGTCTTTGAGAGCGTCTTGTTGTAGTATTTCGTCGATAGTAAGAAATGAGTGGTTAATAATGATTTATTGTTTAACAATTATAACAGTGCTATAAATTTATTTGAAATGCCAAAGGCATGAAATGAACTGCTAAATTTCACATATATAATTCATTGGTCCTGTCTGAAATGTCTGCACACAGAAATTTAGCAGGCCATTAGATTATATCAAGAATAAACGTGAACATGAGATATTACGCTAAAACTTAAAGCTATTTCAGTATCTACATCGAAATTTAAATCGCCTTCAAAATTTGCTTCCGTCATTTAGGCAGTTGATATTCTAATTCAACGAAATACTAGTGACTAAAATGATTTTCAAAAAATTTGTAAATTGGGTATCGACGAAATTAAGTTCAGAAAAAAACTAAATAACACAAGGACAGTTGAGGACAAATAAAGAAAACAGAGAAACAAAGATCAAAATTTTACAAATGTAATATACAATGTATAAAGTAACAACATATCACAAAAAGCACGTGCTACAAAGAAATGATTATTAAAATTCTGGTATATTTTACATAAAGATCAAATAACCTACAGATGTTTAATCCTAGTTTCAGGGCAACCCAGCCTCCCACTTGTGCAAAAGTTGTCTGTAGTTACGTATGTTGACAGAAAGGGGTAAATCAGTACGGTCAGAGTGAATAATAAGTTTTCTGAGTATGACTCGGACCTTGATACCTTTTGTTGCAAGTTTCTGTTCAAACAAACTGTTTGTTTATAACACTGTGCTGATCTGCGTTGTAGTATACATGCTGTTCTGATCACCGGAATTCGAAAAGCTGCTGTTTTCCTTCTCACATCTAATTATTGTCAGAAGATATGCCTTTAGAGTATTTCTAAACTGGGCACTCATCAACAGATAAACAATAAAATTCAGTGCAAATCCTATTTGCAAACTAAGAACTAAAAAGGAATCTGCAAATTCATGTATTGAGGAAATATGAGATGTAAGTCTCGTTTCATTCAGGGTGTCCAAAATGTTTATAAGTTCTGACAAGATGAAAACGAGACAGATCGCAACTACCAAAATGGCTGACCTCCTTTTTTGTTGGGCATTGGAGTTGCTCCTTTGTAAATTCTTTCCAGAAGACAGCAGCTTCCATGAAACGTATGTTGTAAATAAAGAGACTAGTCCAACGGAAGCAAGTTGGAGAATATTGACAGTAACATTAATAGCGTCGATTTCGTCCATTTCTAAATTATCTCGATAACAACAGGCACCATCCTCTCCTCGGTAAAATGCCGACTCTGCCATGACTACGATATAGACGTCCATGATAAGACAAAGCACGGCAAGCAAAATTATACAGATGACCGATAGCTTCTTTCGCATGAAACGTCTACTCCAGAACGGAAACTTCAAGACAATAACTTTCTGTAAACAGAGAAGTACTGTTGTAAAGATAGACATTATATGGAATCCACGAGAAATATTTGTGATGACATCTAAAATTTTACATAATGAGTATTTCTCCTCCCAGACTTTCCCATTCCATCTATTTTCCTCCTTGTCAAATAGTTCAGCTTCATAAAATACGTGCACTATAAAATATGGTACATTTGCAAAAACAGCTGTCAGACAATCCGTGAAAGCGAGGTATGCTAACAGAATTGTGGACGGCGTGCGATTCTTGTAATGTAAAAACACTGCTATTATCAAAGGGTTCACAAGCAAAGTTTCTACTGCTAAGCAATATTGAATGTATAGTATCCATGCTGATGGTATAAAGAGTTCACTCCTTTCATCACATTCACTGTAATCATCATATTCATTATGATCAGAAATGTTGGAGTTATTGCCGAAATCGAAATCAGTTTCCATATAATGTTCTGTTCTCGTCCGGACCAAATGCTTTCTATAAGTACAGCACGTTAAAACTAACTAAGTATAGATATTTGCTTTTCATCCAATTAAACAGATGGCATCATTTATGATACTGCACTGTCGTTAATGAGATATTAAGTCAATGTATTTGTAGTTATTGTTCGAACATTCCAATCACACAATTAAGTCTAAAATCATTCGACTTTGAAATTATTTTACGAAGTTGGAATTTCACGTGAAGATAATTGGCTCGCTATTGTTATTTAATTTATATTTCTGTGTTTATTGAATAAATTCAATTTATTGCTACAAGGTATATTTAGTATATATGTGTTAATGACTAACAAATCCCAGACCATATCATATCAAATAAAAGTTGTATTTGTTTAATCATTTCATTCTAAAATTATTTGGTCTTATTTTTTATCTGCAATGACAAATGTTTCCCGACTTGGAAAATCGGTCTCCCCGTAGCCACCGATTACGTCCAACTTATTTTCTGGTAAGAAAAAAAATTCTCCTATCAAGCGAATTCTGTTTCAACTATTACACTAAATGAGAGGTCATTAAGGCCCCATTTGGGTCTAAAAATTTTGTTAAAAAAATTCTTTTGTACTTTATGAGTAAATGACTTCTTTAAGCTTTCTTAATTCCGAAGTTTAATTGGCCAGTTAGGTTGTCAAAAGGTCATAGGTCATCAAAATAGAAAAAAAAATGGGAAAGAAATTGCAAGTTTTGGGGAAAATAGTAAAAGCGCATCCTCCGACCACGGTGTGGTGTTCAAGCTTGCACCAATATACATTTTTTTATTTCATAACCTTGTTGGTTGGAAGTTGCGCTATTAGCCGAAAATTTAAAATATCGTTAATTGTTACATTAATTTGCGGAAGTTGCTAAGTTGTATGTCTTGAATAAACTCTGAAGGTCACGTGATATCATATTGATAATGTAGAAATTGAACAAATGTCATGAAGGAAAGAAATTTATTAAAGTTGCCAAATATACCTTTATACTATTGATACTGTAAAATCCTTTTTCCCCAACTCAGTCAGGGCTTAATGACCAGCCTCCTTTATGTAAGTTTGTCTGTAAACCATTACATTGTGTGATACTAGTGAAAAAATGGTCCGCTGTAACAAACATTCCAAAAGATATTATCATTATTGCATACAAACGGATCATGTCGTTATGGTGAACATCGTTTAGAAATACATTTGTTACATTTGGCGTTGCTGATGTTAACCCAAGTTTGATGGTCGTGTTTTTATTAATGTGAAGCGTATATACTAGAATTGTCCAGAAAGCAAACGACAATACCAATGTAGACATTATAATAAATCAACAATGTTACTTAACTAACGGGAAAACATTATTCGCCATTTCAGAAACTAGAGAATTATGGGTAAAGTAATTGTTGAAATTTTGGTGTACGGACAATGGATTTTAGGCCAATGACGTTACGCTATTTTTGTTCTCAGTCAATCAAAAACTTTTGGTGTACGCTAATCTTATAATGCATTAGTTTCTGAAATGGCGAATTGATAATATTTAATAGAAAGAATATAGGATGTATGCCGCGGAAAGACAGCAGCTCATATCTTATATAAATTGTAAAAACATAATGTAGCATCAGTAATCTAAAAATTAAACTGTGTTCAGTATTTCTGTAATGGTAAAGCTCTTTCCTGGATTAACATTCATCAGACACGGTAGTGGCAAAATCATGGAAGGCATGATCAAACCTCATAAAACATATTCAATACACTGAGAACAACCAAGCAATTTAATGGACGCTACAGTATAAAATGTATAAACTTCAAGATTTCAAAAATAATTTCCCTGTGTTAAAAAGATGTCAACAGAATCTACTCAACGCACATTACAGTACCCACAACTAATATAAGCATACACCTCAAGTATCGAGATACGTTATTAGTATGCGAGTAAATTAACCCGTAAACTCAAGATTTAAACTCTATAAGGGACATAAGCTTTCGTAAATGCCATCACATGAATCCTAATTGAGGTAGATTAGGTGCTTCGACTTGGTAAATATCTCCTGCTGTGCCAGAATAAAATAAAATCCCATCTGTTATAGATTGTCCATTGTCGTAAATGTTAAGGTCACAGTCAGTTGATTGTCTATCGTCTTAAAAGTTAAAGGGAACGGTTAGTTGATTTTCCATAGTCGTTAATGTTAAAGTAAGTGTTGTCAAATGTCAAAGTAACGGTTAGTAGATTGTCCATGGTCGTAAATGTTAAATGGACGCATTGTAGATTGGCCATTGTCATAAATGTTAAAGTTACGCTTATTAAATTGTCCATTGTTGTAAATGTTATAGTTAATGTTAGCAGATTATTGTCCATTGTCGTAAATTTTAAAGTAACGGTTAGTAGACTGTCCATTGTTTTAAATGTTAAAGTAACGGTTGGTAAATTGTCCATTGTCGTAAATGTTAAAGTATCGGTTAGTAGATTGTCCATTGTTGTAAATGTTATAGTAAATGTTAGTATATTGTCCATTGTTGTAAATGTTAAAGTAACAGGTAGTTGTCCATTGTCTTAAAAGTTAAAAGTAACGGTTAGTTGTTTTTTTCCACAGTCGCAAAACAAAGTCTGATACATTGCATACCGATTTTGGTGCATCGAATGTGCATAACCCTGACCAAGAAGTTTATGTGACAGTAGTTTCATTCTGTTAAGAATGTCACTGTCAAAGATACAGCAGTATCGAATCTAATGTGAAATATAAACACCTTACGTCGGTGACGTAGGTATTTTCCTACTTAGAGAGGAAAAGTTCACGATTGGAAAGTTTAAATCATCAGTTTTTGTCATAAAAGTTAGATTTCAGTTTGTCTTTATACAAATATAAGTCTGGGTATGAAGATTGAGTAAGTGTGTCAGCGGTCTCTTTAATTTCAAGCTCACTGGGGAAGATATGACGTAGATATTCCTTAAAGTAAGCGGTATTCATCATCTATATGGCGGAGTGATAAATTAAATGGCTTCGCTGTCTTCTTCACATCGTATGAATATAATTAGAGGAGGTCGGCAAAAAAAAAATAACAAAATAAAAAATAAATAAATAAATAAATAAAAAAACGGCGCACAGTTATTCCAATTGTCAACACATATACTGTCGATTATCATTTCAAATATGTCAACAAAATCAGTTTTAGAGAACTTCTTGGTAGATTCGGTGTGGTTCTTAAGGTATATCGCTGTATACTTATTGTAATTAAGAAACATTGTTGAAGAAGACCACGTATAAAAGATTTTATTTTGTTGTGTAAGAGAAGTGTATAGCGTAGAGAAATAAAGTTTGTATATCGTTACAATGTGTAAGGTTACCAGAGGAGAAATATTCCTGCAAGTCCTTAGAATCTTTTAGAACCCACATTTGATGCACCCGCTCGTTGAGTAAGCTTTATCGCAGTACACTTGGGGCTATCCTTGACTCTTGTGAGTAAAAGAGTAAAGAAGTTAGGGGCTTCGAAATCGTCTTCACGATGCACTTGGCAGATCCAGCGACTCTGATGAAGTTAAGGAATCCAATAAATGGAAAGGGTGTTTTTGAGTCCCTGTTTCGGTCATTTGGGCATGTGCTCGCTTTTAGAAATTTTTTATAACAGTTGTAGTCTTCCAAACTTTTGGTCTCTACCATCGATGACGAGTAATTAATTTACGAAATGTTCACATCCGATGCTTCAAAATCGGTATGAAGTGTATCATACTTTGTTTTACAAGCACTGAGTCGATGCCACTGCTGGTGGACTGTAAGTCCCCGAGGGTATCTCCAGCTCAGTAGCTAGTACTTAGGTACAAGCCCAAAATCATACTTTAAATTTACCAGGTGAAATTCCGCAAACTTTAATAAAACTACGGATTTATCTCCCTCATTCAAAACTCTGTCCGTGGATGGTTTTTGGCTCCCTGTTTCGGTCATTTGGCTCGTGATCGCTTTTACAAATTTTTGATAACAGTTGTGGTCTTCCAAACTTTTGGTCTCTAGCATCGCTGACGAGTAATTGATTTACGAAGTGTGCACATCCGATGCATCAAAATCAGTATGGAATGTATCACACTTTGTTTTACAGTCATACCAAAGGAATAAGTCATAGATATATGATTATTGATGTTGTCTTCCTTCGATATGGTAAATGGTGTATAAGTGGGCTTACCAGGTGAATTGGCAATATACATATCTAATCAGGCAGTCGCCTTAGTGTCCTTAGTGTCTTTTGCAAACAAAAATGCTTTTAGGGGCCTTGCCACCTGGCAGAATGACATAATTATCACAAAGGTAGGTCCACGTCTTGATATATATGGTACGGATTTAATGTGAATAATTCTGGCATTTATGTAGAATAGTGAATATTGGGTACCTATTTTTGTAATTTCTTTTATTTTTTAAGAAACTGAAAGACAGATACAAGGAACATTTATAAAATACAAAAAGACTACAAGTACTCATGCATTATATTACACCATACAGCCCCAGTGCAAAAGGTTATATTTCAATATTTATGTATATCAATTTCTTTTTTTCAGCAACAATGGACAGGTTCCTAAGACAACCATTTCTTATATATAATTTTTTTTGTGTAGTAGACATATAATAAACACTATTCCTTCAATTTTAATTCAGTATTTTAGGTATTCTATACCATCCTCTATACTTGTATTACATTTACATGTACATGTTTAAAATAATATTTCAATATTAATGTAATATCATTAACAGTATGATTTAAATCTTCATTTTCACATATTCCTGATATTACATTTACTGTAGTTAATTGTAGAGAGAAATCACATCTTGCAAAGAAATTTTTAACACTTACCAGAAAGTTTTACTAATATTTCATTCCCAAACAGATGAAGCAAATATTCTTTTGTTTCTGAGCAGAAACTGATGAGATCTGTTTCTTTGAGACCACACTTAAAAAGAAAGCTATTATTTGCCAAAATTCTATGCACAATTTTGAACTGAAAATTTTAAAATTTTGTATTTCTAGTGAAAGAGATTCCTAAACATATCTTGTTCCAATCCTAAAATATCCACCCTTAGTTCTGTGATCCATTTTTCCTGTACCTTTAAATGTTTCTTTTTTACATTCTTCAACAAATATTGTTGATAAAAAAATTTACATGGTTTTTTAATACTTTTTAGTTTTTCGATAACATTATTTTCAACATCTGTCAAAATTCTAATGGAATGGCAGTTAATATTCTACAATATTCTATGAAGTTTGAGATTATATTGTATTTGTCTTTGTATTGAGTATATTTTATTTATTTATTTTTGCACCAATTTCGTTTTTTAAGTTCGGGGAACATAATAAATTTTCTTAGTTTTAGCTGGTTTTTAATACACTGGGATACTTTTGGCTTTGACTTTTATGGGTTTCCAAAACCTAATACGTCTAAAAGTTTAGTAAATATTGTAGTATATTTGTGTTTGAATCATATTTCCGAAGTTTCACTTGGATAAAATTCAACTCGTGATGGTTAAACACTTCTATCGCTATTTACAGATATTTTTTCATAATAACATTCGTTATGGGAGTGAGGTCTTCGTAAAACGTACCCTAGCTATTCATTCATCCAAACCCTTGTATAATGCTTTTTTTTAGATAGTATTTTTTCCAAAATTCCATGTTCTCATGTGCTTGTATTTAACATACGGATATGGACATACTTCTGGTTAACGGTAATTCGTGAGAGAAATTAAAATTTTTAGTAGCTTGCCTTCCATTTCTATAAGTAAAGTTTAATATTATAAAGTTGTTTCAGTTACGTTCTTTTGGGACTGCTTTTCGTTTTTATTATTATTTTTTTGTATTTTTGACGCTGTCTCCTAGCAACCAGAGATGTGATAAAAGTCATTTTCTCTGCTGTGGGCCACGATTCGGTTTGTTATAAATAAGATAAAGCAGTACCTCAGTTCGTGAGCCGCGCAGGGTTTTTGCTGGAGGGTATAAATACAGCGTGGTTGCCGTAATGGAGGCATATTCTTTCTGACTGCCAGACGTATAACGTCAACTAGGCAGCAAAGTAATTGTACGCTGCTTTCGATAATAATCTATGCATCTGTAAAACATTTTAACGTAATAGAACGATTTTAATAATTTTCCGTTGGACTTAAGCTACCACAAGTCAAAAACTTTCACGAAACCTTTGTTTTCCTTGTTCAAAGAGGTATGGCCACTTTCCCCTGTATTTGTTTCATTCATATGGCCAATT
>JAOXYH010086580.1:0-17499 GCA_028566455.1 Botula fusca
CAGTTCAAGCTAGAGGGGTGTTAGAGTTATCTGGGTTGAAGTATGTTCAAACTTGACTGAAGGGACAGCAAAACAGGTTCGAGGCATTCATGGTGTTTGAGCCATTGCAGTTCAAGTGATTGAAGTTCCACTGTATATACAATCAAATTTCAGTTGCTGATATATCAAAAGGACTGCTGAAAACAGTTCTAGTGATAGGGATGCTAAGATATTGGAGTTTATATACAGTAGACTATTGTTAAAGTGGAACATGCAGGAACCAACCAATTAACTTCGACTTGACCAAATATTTGAAGCAGTGACCAAATATTTGAAGCATCATGAGTAAATTATTTACATATTACAGTCAAGGACCCAAGAATTTCACTTGAGTTATCCAGACATTTGACTTAAATGTGTTCCAAGATAACGAGTGTCAACTGCATTCTACTATGAAACAATATTACATTCTTTCGTTCATTAATTACAGATTCCTCTAGACTCAGGAAATGCCATATAGCTGGTAATCTTCACGAGGTTCTAACTTTCGTCTTTATTCACGACTATCACAAAGTCGTGAAATTAACATGTTAAAATTGATTTCAATGAAAGGATACTGCATGTATATAACACCTATAAAATGGAGAAATATCATTCTGGCTAAAATTATTTACCCTAATATTGATGATAACGCAAAATTTTGGGCTTGCGAAAATTACCCGCAATACGGTTGTCATAGTAAATAAAATTTCATATATACAAATTAATTTTCTTATGGTAAAAAAGAATATTCTGCATACTCTGTTCTTATCGTTAATAAGTCAGACAAAGTGAGGACTTTATGACATGCTCAATGTGATCGGAAATTCTAAAACCTGACTGTTTTAAAAATACTGTAAATTCAAAAATTTTTGCTATGTTTTTATAATTGCAAAAATTTGATTCAACTATCGTTGCAATAATTGGAACTCACATTTTTATTTCTCATATTTATGCACTATTCAATGGAAACAACCACAATAACATTTTTGGGAACAATCTCCAAATTGCAAAAATAGGTGCATGCATTTATTTCTGAATTTACAGTACTACATATAATGTTATACTTACCAACAGTATTTCCCAAGGAAGCTTGATAACTGGCTGTAAACCTAAAGATATAACAATAAAAGTCAACTTTCACCATTCTATGTTTAGTTCAGTTGTTTGCAGTTTGGTGTATGCCGCACACAATAGTGAAAATGTTCAAGTGTTTTTCTCTCTCTTTTACACTTTAACACCACTTTCAGCAGTTTTTCAGCTATATTGCGGCAGTAAGTTTTAGTGGTGGAGGAAGCTGAATGGCCCTGGAGGGAAGCTCCACCCTTTGACAGGTAACTGACAAACCTTATCACATACAATTGCAAGTTGAGTGCACCCATTTTTTGTAGTTTACAAAGTGGTGTGTTAACTCGCAATGCAGAGGTAATAACCTACAGTGACTGTACAGGTTAACCAACTAGTCTTTTCTCAAAATGATTAAGCACTACCTACATAAATTTATGAACAGTAGTTTATGCTGTCAAACCATTAGACTTAACCTTTGTTTTAGAAATGCACAGTGTTAAAGTAATTTTATAAATAAGTCAAGTATATAATGGACAGGTAAGATTTTCATCAGAAAACTTACCTAGTTTCAAAGTTAGAATTAAGAGTTACTCCATCTGGGCCTTTGTTTACTGTTCCAATCCAAACCTGGTGCTTCTCAATAACGTGTGGGTTTTCTAAAGTCACTGGAAAGGGTCTGAATGAAAACAAAAATCTGAGAACCAACTAGATCATCATAAAACAGAATGGTTTCGTTAGCACCTGTTCATACAGAACAGGCAACACAAGAATAACATGCATGTATTAAGCTCTAATATGTGTGGCAAAAACGTTTGTGAGGTAAACGTTTCTGTGGATATTTAGTTTTATCCATATAAAATTTAAGATGACATTATACAATTACAGTGTGGATTTATTGACTGTAAAAGTGACATTCACCGAGCCAATGGGGAAAAGTGTATATCAAGGTTTTACAAGTCAATAAATCCCATAATTACGGAATCAAAAGACTGTTATTGTTTTATTCTATATTTGTAAATCGATTCCATGTAGCATATGACGTCTTCTACAAAGAACACCACTGCAAAGTTGCGTGTGACGTTAAATGCAGTGAACAAATTTAATGTGCGGTCAATACACTTTTTAATTGACTCCAAATTTTCTTTGAAGTTTTTGACAAAAATATGATCATATAGAATAAGATAAAATGTTGCCTGTTAAGAATTTCTGGCATCATCTCTAATTTAAAATAAATATTCTGAGTTAAAACATTTCAGATTTATTGATTGATTGGGGTTAAACACCACATTCAACAGTATTTCAGCTATACTGTGGTAGTTAGTTTAACTGGCGGAGGAAGCCGGAGTGCCCAGAGGTAATTGCCAACTAGGGATTTGCTACATAATTCATAAAGACAGAAACAAACCAACTACCTCAGTCACCCAGGTCTGTTAAGCTTTTCAGTCTATACTGGCACAACAATTGTACTAAATACACTGTTAAATTGATTGATTGAATGGGGTTTAACGCCACTTTCAGCAGTATTTCATGGCGGTCAGTTTTACTGGCAGAGGAAGCCGGAGTGCCCGGAGGGAACCGCCAACCTTGGGCAGGTAACTGACGAACCTTATCACGTATGGTTGCAAGTCGAGTGCACCCTTTTTTGTTGTTTACAAAGCGGGGCATGAACTCGCAACCCAGAGGTGATAGGCTACAGTGATCATACAAGTAAACCAATGACCTTAAATGGGCACTCGGCCACCCAGGCCCCTTCATTAACTGTAAATAAAGTTATTTCTTTTTTTCAATTGTATTCTTTATTTCTTCTACAAGACTTTAAACATATGCATGCTATCGGTTTCCTTATTATCGTCAACATATAATTTATTAAAACTCGTTCATTTTCAATTCTTGTCTAAGACAATAATACAATGTAAAAAAAGAAGAAAGAAACGGGAAAAAAATTTAAACATACTGGTTCAGGCTGTATTTGCTGGTTATACTTAATTGCATAGTTCCATAGTTTTGATTCCTAGTTCATTACAGCATGTACTGACAGGACACACATCTGAAAGTGATAAAATAATATGAAAATTTATTTATAAATGGAGACGAGAGAATTATTTGATTTCTTTCTTTCACCTTGGATTTAATCGCGCATTGTACCCAACTTGCACATATTGTATTATTTTGACTGTTGCGAACATAAAAGATAAAATCTGCAATTTTTGTAGCGATCGAATTATTAGCGTTAATACAAACATTAATTGTCAAAACAATTTTGATACATTTATGAACCTTCTTTGCTAAATACGACAACTATGATTATAAAAACTCGCACAAAGAAAACCGATGCATTAGTAAGACGTCCATGCAACGTTACTTAATTTGTTTTATATTTTTAAAGCATATGGAAGTTTTCAATATATTAAAAATGATCAATTTGGTACATGAAATATCTTGTAAAAAGTTCTCAAATTTTATATTGTATTTCCGAAATAAAGAAATTATTTTGTTTTACAAAATTTCCAACCACAACTGAACACATGCGTGATTTGGGTAACCTTTCCATGTGAGTTTCCAGTGTAAACAATGTGGCAGAGCCCTTGAGATACTAAATTATAAAAGATGAGCCGATAAAATTAATCATATGGGAACAGCAGCGGTCTATAAAAGTACTTTAAATAATTTAATCTGAATTTCCATTACAATTTGTTCATTTAGACAGAAAGTCTTATAAACCTTCAAAATGTGTGCCATTTGGGTGTTCCGATGTTAGATTCTTCTTATACATAACAACAATGTATTTACATGATAATATCTTGCCTATGGTAGAAGTTGATTTTTTTTTCAAATTACCGGGTATCAAGCACTGACTGTTACCTGTAAGCTTGTAATCATGCGATATTGTCACTGGGACGAGTCTGATGGAAATTTCATACTTTGCATGTACATGTATCACTATCAGCATCAAGATTACATGTATCATTTCAGTCTCGTGATGTGACAAGACAAAGTCAGTATTCAGACTTCAGTAATAACTATAACTTTGATTTGATCTATGCATGAAGTATAACCATAAATCAACATTTGACAGTTTTGCATCTATTCATTGCTCTGTAACATCTGACCTGGGAAAATGTCCCATCCTGCCCAGGAATCAAAACAAAACAGAAAAAAAATAAAAACTGTACCAGGGTTGGAGTAGGTTATTTACTGCAACCATTAATCATATAGTTCATAAGTGGATGGAGAAAATAAAATAAAGAGGTAAAAAAGATGCAAAGAGTGTGTAATCTAGTCTATATGAAACATCCCCCTTTTCCGGGCTTTTGCTTTTGTTTCCTTTTTTCCAATAAAATGAACCATACAGATTTAAGAATAGAGAAAATATTTTAAAAATATAAATTTTGTTCACAGGTTAACATACCTGCCAAGTTGCTATCTAGCGTAGATAATCGAGACGTCGAACCATCCGTGTAGGTAATGCACTCCATCATGAATCACGCCGGTATTTTCCACTGAACGACTCGCGTAAATAGTTGTTTAGAAAGATGTTCCTGGTAACAATTTTTTATCAAATCAAGTGTTTCTGACAGAAAACATGCTGGAGAAAACGATTATCGATGTCAAATTTCCATACGATAACTCCATCTGGGAAAACGGCGTCTTGAAAGTTGTTTCAAAGTGAAAGTAAACAGTCAGAAAAACCGGAAATTAAAATTTGACTTCGAGAATGAGGTGAAGGGGAATCTCAGCTTTCATTGGATACCAAAATTATACTTGTATGACGTCAGGAACATCTTTCTATTTCTGATTGAAGAGGACAACCCCGTCGAAAAAACGGTGCCGCAACTTGTGAATCGCGCGTTCAACGTCATCAAATATCTGAGAATTATCGTAAAATTGACAACAGTTACTTATTTTTCTAAACATAATCGAAAAATTAATGCATCCAACTTTTTCACTGTCAATAAATTGGTACCGATAAAATTTTTTTTTCACTTCAACCAGTAACCAAAAAAAACGTAAAAAATGACCAAAATTATAACCGGAAAACAAAATGGCGGCCGATAAGTAACGTAATAGGCATCTCCAATACATGTATATACTTTTGAATATAAAATTTTGTATATATTTTACATAGACCCAGTCCCCCTCTTCATTCATCATACACATGAATACTTTTTCTACTGGTATACCACTAATTTCACACACTGCCGCAGAATTTACTAGATTTAAATTTGGTAGTTTATTTTATTGAAACAAGAGGCCCAATTTGAGGACCCCAAAAAATCTAGGCTTTAGATTTTTGAAATGTTCAAAGAGATAGATACTTAATGCTCACATTGTGGTGTGATATGAGATAGGTACAACTGTAATTGCTTTTTGAAATATTTTATTTTTAATTTGACAGCTGTCCTCTAATGCAATTGCACAGTTGCTTTCCATTCATCATGTTTAAAATTGAAAGATTTATGTGTAGATTTTTGATATATTTACATGTAGCTTTCTTTTGGAAGATTTCATGGTTGAATACACCTAGTACTTTGTCGTTTTATTTTTACAGGGCTTTGCACACAGTGTAGAAAGAACATGTTGAAAAACAGGACACCAGATGACAGTGTGCAGGTAAATTGTAAATGCAACTGCTGCCTTACATATATATTTTAGCTCACAAGGCCTAATAGGCCAAATGAGCTTTTGCCATCACTTGGCATCCACTCTGATGGCACATAGAACTTTCCTATTGAAACGCTGTGGGAAATAACATTTTCATCTTCTTCTCTTCAACCACTTACCAGACTGAATGCGAGACATCTCGGCCCGCGGACAACTCAGACCGTGGTTGAGGACAACTCGGACCGTTAGAAAGACAACTCGGACCGTAAGTTAGGACAACTCATACCGTACTGTTTTTGCCTTTGATGAAGTAAAAAGTACCGTGTAGTTCTTGAATTATCTTATGTTTAATAAAAGACCACTCGGGCCGTAAATTTTAGAGACATCTCGGACCATGGTATGTTAGAATTAAAAAGATATTTGGGATTTTGTTACGTGAGTCATATTGATATCATTGTAAAAACTTTTTTTTTTAAATTTTGAGGCCATTCGTGTCAGTCACAGACGTTTTACGGGAGCCACATTATGACATTACATGCATTATTGTAAAAACATTTTTTGGAAAATTAGAAGCCATTCAAGTAAAGTCCACAAACACTATATTTTTACAAAATACATATATAATTTTAATCATAGTGAAAACAAAAAACTCCTTTGAAATAATAAACATATTCAAATGCTGATTAAATGGCTTCATTAATTTGTTGTTCTTACTTATTGGTTTATAATTAATAGTTACTTAAAATATCAAATGAATAACTTAGTGTAATTAGTCCTAATCAGTTAATATAAGTTTGAAAACACAAGCTTGTAATTGGTGATTGAGAAGCCATTTTTAACATCAAAGAAAATACACGGTACTTTTTACTTCATCAAAGGCAAAAAAATACGGTCCGAGTGATCCTAACTTACGGTCCGAGTGGTCTTTCTTACGGTCCGAGTGGTCCTCAATCACGGTCCGAGTTGTCCGCGGGCCGAGTTGTCTTGTTTCCACCAGACTTCAGCCAAAGTTATATGTAACAGGAATGATGTTTGGAAGTTATTCTACACTAGATCCTCATTTGGAAATGTGGTTGGACGAAGAACATGACTGCCAGAGACCATCTTAGATTCTAAATAGCCAATTTTCAAATATTTTCCTCTCTGTTACTACCGTACAAGGCCAAAAGTGTCGTAGGAATGATGACTTGGAAACTCTTTACAAACAATCCTCAATAGAAATTGATCAGATGGCTAACTGTCAGTAAAATATGGCGGCAGTGGTTGCAAACTGTTCCCTATGAAAAAGTGGTTTAGCTAGGTTTTCAGTCCAATAGTGACTTTTGGCTATTTTTCTCTCTTTTCATGTGAAATATACTAAAAAGTGACTAATTTGGTGTCCTTTTGACAAAATACATTAGTGACTTGAGAATTCTATTAGTAATTGACTAGATGACTAGCTCCTCTAAACAACTGAGTGGATTTTTGTCAAACCTGGCAATAGGTAGGCAAATGTCTTTGAGCCCTCTATAGAATTAGCACTGCTTTAAAGAAGAAACAACAATATGAAAAAGTAATCAAATTTATGTTCTTTCGGGATGATACAGATTTAACTTTAAGTAGTGCAACAGACTCGCATGATGAGGTCAGTGAGTCAAAAAGTAATGTTTGTATAAGGCTCATTGTAAATCACAAAACAGTATATTATCATGGAATTTTGGTACATGTACATAATTACCTCCTCTGGAAAGAGAGGTTGGCATAAAGTGATAACATTTTCCTTCCTAATCAAATTTCTTCCACACATTTTCTGCCTTCTGTTTGACAGATTGGTTTTTCAATACATGTAACCCCCCTCTACACACACAAAGTTCAGGGGGTTTAATATACATTTGTATGAATGACTTTGTCAATCTGTCCATCTGTACAAGTCTTGTCTGGCCCATAAATTTGGAATGCATTGAAGGACGTGGCACAAATAACATTGGAATACATAATAAAAGTCAAGGTCACAAACTTAGTAAAACTTGAGATACCCCATATCCAAATATACATGTATTGTGTCAGTTGGGAGGAGGGGGTTCCATTGTGAGCTGTGCTTACAGTATCTCTGGTTTGTATATGGCTGGATTACAATTATTTGCACCATGCTGAGAATTCAAATGTATAAAAACAATTTGTAATGAATGAGGAATACTATTCTAAGTTTCCACAACTTCTTCTGTAGAATAAAAACGCTACAGATTCTGCTGTGGAAGAGCCTTTGTTGAAGAGGAGAAGGTTACAGAGTCAAGTAAGTAATAATAAATTTTACTTTTTCATGCTAAATACATGTATGCTACATGTAAATGTATCTACATTGCATTATGTGTTAAAAACACATTTGTAGATTATAAAATATTCTTTTCCACAACACACCTTGGTATTTTCTCAAGTCATCAACTGAGGATTACAATTGTTCATTACATTCTATCATTCAATCATTGCGATAACTCAGACTTCTTCTTTTCATTTGGAAATAAGTTAAAAAACAAAGACGCCATTGTTGGACATTCCACAAGGTCATAGAGTTTATCGTCATGATTACACAGATGTAAACTTGTTATTTGCCCTTTATGACAGGGCTCTGAGGCCAAATATTATTCAGTCACTTCCACCTTAATTACCTGTGCAAAATCTATGCTTCCAAAAGCAGAATGAAGCATCTACAGGCTGTTCCTTGTGCCATATATATGGGCTTTATAACACTCCAATGAATCTGTTATAGCATAGCTATAACTCACCAAAAAATATATTGAAAATACTCATATTCTGTTTGTTCATCTGCAACAGGGGCATAAAAATGTTACTCTTGTCTATCCATCCATTCGTTCAGCTTTGTTTTCCGGTCTATAACTTAAATTAACCTCACTCAAATGATTTGAAATTTGGATATGTTATTTAGGACCGCTAAACTCGGGCCAAGTGTTAATTTTATGTAAGTAGCACGTACAGTTTTTGAATTATGGAATGAGGTAGGGGTATCAGTGTCCCATAGACAAAGTTCTCTCATTTTCTTTTTTTAGCAGATAGATGTTAGTGATGAACATGTACACACTGAATATGATTCAAGTCAAAGCACAGAGTACAGTCAGAGAACAGAGACTGAAATTTTTAGTCAATCATCAAATGCCTCTTACATGTCATACCTGCGCACACCTAGGCTTGAAAGTTTGAATAGTTTTCTCTATGTGTGTGGATTAAGTCCAGTGAAAGAACTAAAGAATACACTCTCTGAATCCAGTGACAGAACGAAACAACGGTACACAAGCAAGGCTAGACAATGTACAAATGTTCTACTTGACACAATATGTCCAAATGAAAGTGAATCTTTATGGATGTCATTGGTATCAAACAGTAAGCATGATGACCAAGTGGAGCCTAGTAAACATATTTTGAAAGAAATATACTTGAACGCAGAAACTTGGCAGTTTAGGAGACAGGTGCTATCTATACTTATACAGCAGATGACCTTTGAGGAAGCCCAAAATGTAATTACACCTAAGTTTTCATTGTATACTTAAAGTATTAAAAAATAGGGCTATCACATTTATTATTAATGTTGATTTCAGCTGACCTGGTCCAAAGGGCCATGTGAGCTATTGTCATTGTTTGGCGTCCATCATAGTCTACGTTGGTTTAAATTTTCTTCTAAGATCTTTTACTGTGAAACCATCTGGCAGATTTAAACCAAATCTGGCCTGAATCATCCTTACGGCAAGGTCTATGAAGTTTGTGATTTTCATCGCCATTGAGCAACAAACGTGGCTGCCGTGTTTAAAAATGGAAGATAAAGGGTTGAACTGCAAATTTTTTAGTTCGCCTCTACGAAGAAGAGGGGGACTATTGGAGTACCCTCGGCGTCCTCGTCTGCGTCCGCAGCCAATTCTCAGAAACTAAAAGACCTACAACAATATTTCTTGGTATGCAGATGCACCAGGGCACGGCCCACAACCTCACAAAAATTTGAGGTCACATGACCCATATTTCATGGATGAATGGCTTTGGTTACATTTTGTATCGATATTGATGTTGGTTAAGTTTTGCGTCCGAGTTCTTTTCTCAAATACTATGTGGCCTACCATCATGTAACTTGTTATGGAAATGAATCTTGAGGAGTCTGTCAGCATCCAACCCAAACTAGGTCAGTTTGACCTACATTTCATGTTTTACTGACTTTGGTTAAGTTTTACGTCCGAGTTCATTTCTCAGATACTATGTGGCCTACCATCATGTAACTTGATGTGGGAATGGATCTTGGGGAGTCTGTCAGCATCCCACCCAAAATTGGTCAATTGACCTACATTTCATGCTTCACTGACTTTGGTTAAGTTTTACATCTGAGTTCATTTCTCAGATACTATGTTGCTTACCATCAGGTAACTTGGTGTGGGAATGTATCTTGGGGAGTCTGTCAGCATCCCACCCAAAATAGATCAGTTTGACCTAAATTTCATGCTTCACTGACTTTGGTTAAGTTTTACATCTGGGTTCATTTCTCAGATACCATGTTGCCTACCATCATGTAACGTGTTGTGGAAATGCATCTTCGGAATTCTGTCAGCATCCCACCCAAAATAGGTCAGTTTGACCTACATTTCACACTTCAGTGACTTTGGTTAAGTTTTACATCCGAGTTCATTTCTCAGAAACTATGTAGTCTACCATCATGCAACTTGGTGTGGGAATGTATCTTGGGGAGTCTATCAGAATCCCACCCAAAATTGGTCAGTTTGACCTACATTTCATGCTTCACTGACGTTGGTTAAGTTTTATGTCAGAGTTCATTTCTCAGATACTATGTAGCTTACCATCATGTAACTTAGTGTGCAAATGTATCTTTGGGAGTCTGTCAGCATCCCACCCAAAATATGTCAGTTTAAACTACATTTCATGCATCACTGACTTTGGATAAGTTTTACATCCGAGTTCATTTCTTAGATACTATGTGGCGTATCATCATGTAACTTGGTGTGGGGATGTTTCTAAGTGAAGAGGCAGGCATTTAAAGTGAACTAGGTTGCTGTGATCTAGATTTTACACTTGACTGACATTGGTTACAGTTTACGTCTGAGTTAATATCTTTTGTACTATAAGACATATGATCGTGTAATATTGTTTAGAAATGATCTTAGTGAAGCAGCAAGCATCGAAAAGTAGCTAGGTTATTGTTGCCTACATATTATGATTCCCACTTGTTGTTATAGAGTCATGCTGGGGACGAGGCGAACTGCACAATCGGTGATTGCCTATGTTTGCATATATCTTACAAGAGTTGACACACTAAAATGTCTCGACTGCTAAAGGCGATATTTGATTAAGATATAACCTTTGTCAGCTCACCATGTCATATGAGCTATTGCCATCATTTGGCGTCCATCGTCGTTAGCTTTTCACATTTCAATCTTCTCCTCAGGAACCATAGGGCCAATTGAAACCAAACTTTGCAGGAATGATGTATGGAAGATCCTCTACAAAATTTCCTCATTTCGTGCTGATTGGACATCTAACATGGCCACCACAGGCAATTCTTATTTCTGATTGGCAGAAATTTTTAAAATCTCCTCCTCTAAAACTACAAGGCCAAATAAATTGTAGCTTTGCAGGAATAATGTATGGAATGTCCTTTACAAAGTTTCGTGCTGATCGGATGTCAAACATGGCTGCCACGGGGATTTCTTGTTTCTGATTGGCTGAATTTTAAAAATCTCCTCTGGAACTACAAGGCCAAAGGAACTGTAACTAAATAGGAATGACATATGGGAGGTCCTTTACAAAGTTTCCTCGTTTTGTGCTGATCGGACATCTAACATGGCAGCCATATGCAATTCTTGTTTCTGATTGGCTGAAGTTTAAAAAATATTTTCCTCTGAAACTGTAAGGCCAAATGAATTGTAACTTTGAAGGAATGATGTATGAGACGTCTTTCACAAAATATATTCATTCCGTGTTGATCAGACGTCTAACATGGCCGCCAAAGGCAATTCTTGCTTCTGATTGGCTGAAATTTTAAAAATCTTCTCCTTTGAAACTACAAGGCTAAATGAATTGTAGCATTGCAGGAATGATGTTTGGAATGTCCTTTACAAAGATTCCTCATTCCTTTAGAAAGTTTCCTCATTTTGTGCCGATTAGACTTCTAACATGGCTGCCATATGCAATTCTTGTTTCTGATTGGCTAAATTGGGAAAAAAAAATTCCTCTGAAACTGCAAGGGCAAACGAATTGTAACTTTGTATCAATGATGTATGGGTAGTCTTTCACAAAATTTCCTTGTTTCATGCTGACCAGACATCTAACAGGTCGCTACAGGCAGTTCCTGTTTCTGATTGGCTGAAATTTTAAAAATGTTCTCCTATGAAACAGTTACGCCAAATTAATTGTAACCTTGTAGGAATGATGTGTAGGAGATGCTTCACAAAGTTTCCTCATTTTGTGCTGAATGGACATAACATGGCTGCCATGTGGAATTCTTTTTTCTGATTGGCTGAATTTTAAATATCTTCTCCTGAAACCAGAAGGCCAAATGAATTGTAACTTTGTAGGAATGATGTATGTGAGGTTCTTTACAAAGTTTTCTCATTTTATGCTAATTGGACACCCTAATAAAAAATCCAGCATCGCAGGACGTAGTTAAATATAGGAACCTTTGGAAAAAATATTTAGAGATTTATTGTCAGAAACCACATAGCCAATGAACTGTAACTGTGTAATAATGTGCCTTGGATGGTCCTGTACCACTTTTATAATTTTCATGCCGATCAACAATCCAGATAGTCGCCACTGCAGGACATAGTTTAACATAGGATCTTAAGGGGGAAATATTCAAAGACTATCATTGCCTTAAAATTTCAAGATTGCAAATTTTTCATGGGGCTGTTAAGAAAAGTTTTATTGGGAGGCATATTTTGGAGTATAATAAATTTATAACCAGGTGAGCCTCTAGTTTTAAAGGTAAACAGACAAAGAAATTGAAATCAAGGTCAAAAGTACATGTACTCCTTATAATGAATTTACATACCAAATATTGTTGACCAATCAAGTATAATTACTGAGGAACAGACCTAATCCTGAAAACCTAAACTGACCACTGGAGCATGACAAAAAAGTCAAGGTCATGTTACATATGTCAGACATACTCCTTACAATGAATCCACAATAATGCGGGACACATGCCAAATATTGTTGAGAGTTTCATTTCTATTTCAGTGTATACCTGGATTAAAATCTTGGAGGTACTATGAGGCTAAGAAACATGCTGCTGAGATAGGCATAGGCTTGTCTGTAGCATCCACCCCTTTCAGAAGAGAAAAAATTAGCACAGAAAGTCTTGAACATTTCATAGACTTTATTACATCATCACATATCATCAAAGATTTACCGTTTGGGCAAAGAACTTTGAAAATGGAATCAGGGGAAGTAGTGGCTATTCCAAATGTAATAAGGAGCTTAACATCAAGTACCTTAATAAAGCAGTATTTCCAGTTGTGTGAAGAGGAAAATGTTTCACCAATAGGTAACAACCACTTACGACATTCATCATACATGTACATGTCACTACAAAAATATCGAAGATGTATAGAGATTTACCCATGTCTCTACATATGTCTGTCCCAATTTTGGAACTGCCTCCTGGTTTTGTGGTAGTGTGCTTGCCTCGAGTGCGCGAGGTTGTGGGTTCAATCCCCTGCCAGGTCAAACCAAAGACTTTAAAATTAGGAGATAACTGTATTGTATTTTAATGTTCGCCGGCATCAATAGTAGATTTGATGGTTGCAAATTGAATTTACTGGCGACGCGTTAGCAGAGGCTAATAAATGGTTATTTACAACCAGCAAATTATAGATTGATGCCGACAGATATTAAAATAGGATACTGTTATCTCAATTCTAATGAAATTGTGAAACAAAATGGTTAAAATACTCGTTTTTGTTAACCAGAAATAACATCAAGCATGTGCAGAATAATTGAGGGCATCAGATGTGGAATAGATACCATGAAATGTGCCGATGTTGTCCAATCAAAATCGACATTACAAAAATGTCGCATTAGAATTGGTATTTGCCTGCTTCTACTTTAAGAACTCAGCATTTAGGAGTAAAAGCAAAGACTGGTCATCTCTAAGTCAGAATAATTTGTCCGTGTGAGGTGGTATATCTACCTGTGGACTGTTACCTTGTGAGCTACCACATTAAAAATCAGGCCGAGTCTGGTACAAAGCAGGGTATGTTCATATCACATTAACGTGTAAGCATGAAATACTTGCCGCTGGACATTAAGCAACCATCAATCAATCAATCCTGATTTTGGTGATGTATTTGCGTTTAGGTCTTGTATAACTCCAATGCCAGACATGTGTAGCAATGATACTGACCTGTGGATAGATTTTCGATTGTACAGCCAGGTTCCACAAACAATTTGTTCACTTTGACCTATATTTTATGCTTGAGTGACTTTGGATTGTTGGTGGGCATCCATGTCTTATAGACATATTTCTTGTTTATACAAATTTTCAATTTTGTCTAGTTTTGGTTGCACATTTCACTGAATCGTGTGAAAAAGAAAATTGAACTGGGGAAACCCTGCCTGCAACTCATATCTTCCAAAATCCACATTAGTTTCATTTTTTTTGGGGGGGGGATACACCAAATCAATTATCTGAAGTCATTCCTCTACAACATACAATTATTTATTGAACAGCCCAAACTTTACTAACATTATCTTTTGAAGGAAAAAGCACACTATATAAATTCTGACTGATTGTCCAGCTTCAGTGAGAAAGAGTGTTGAGGGACTGGACAACTACATCATGGAAGGCTCACGGGCCTTCCAGACGTTGGAAGAGATTCTACATACCTACAAAGAGGAGGAGTTGAAGACGAAGCTAATAGAAGCAAAGCGATATCTCAAGACAGATTTTAAGGTTTGAAATTATTGTTTACAATATTCCTTAGCAAAATTTGGGTAATTTGTGATGCCCATTATGAATTACCTCTGATTTCTCCGGACCACGAATGATACTAAACATGGCAACCACTGTCACTAGAAATATAACAGTCGTCAATTTGTTTTCCTTTTTTATACGACTGCAAAATTTTTGCGATCATATAATGGTATGGGTTTGTCATTGTCATAGG
Source organism: Botula fusca (assembly GCA_028566455.1). NCBI lineage: Eukaryota > Metazoa > Mollusca > Bivalvia > Mytilida > Modiolidae > Botula > Botula fusca. Next base: position 14,844 of record JAOXYH010086580.1, read on the forward strand.
CGTAGTTGTCGTCATCGTTATCATTAGACACAATGGTTTTTGTCTCGCCATGCGACGAATGTCGCGAAGCGAGACATAGGTATGCTTTTACCGGCGGCGTTAACTTTGCGTCAAAGCTTTCTGATTAGCTCCATTTCTCAGTAATCACCCATCATAGACCAACCATATTTAGTCCACACATTCATCAGGGGATGTACATGTCAGCTTGACACATGTCATTTGACCTTGACCTCATTTTCACGGTTCACTGACTCATATTTGGTCCGCAGCTTCATCAGGGGATGTACAGGTCAGCCTGCACGTCATTTGACCCTGACCTCATTTTCACGGTCCACTGACTTTGTTAAATTTACGTCAAAGTTTTGTGATTAGCTCCATTTCTAAGTAACCACACATCATAGACCAATGATATTTGGTCCACAGCTTCATCAGGGAATGTACATGTCAGACTGACACATATCATTTGACCTTGACATCATTTTCACGGTCCACTGACTTAGTTATTTATTTTATGTTCCGTGTTTGTGATTAGGTCAGTAAATTTTGCTAAATTCGTGTTTCCAAATACGACATGACATATTTGTGTCAACTCTTGTTTCATGATAACTTTAGTTCTAGTTGACCGATCCTTATAAAATTTTAACACAATGTTCCCTGGCACTAAAGGAAGGCTAGGATTGATTTTGGGGGGTTCTGGTCCGACCCGTTTTTGAAAAATGGGCCAGAAGGAGCCAAAACAGTGTTTTTAGTAATGGTGGTGGCCATGTTTGATGGCTGTTGGGGTCATCGACTACAATTCTTAAAGGGGATCATTAATGTATCATTTCCCCGAAGTTTGGTACCAATTGACCCTTTACAGGATTTTTCAGAATTTTTTAATTGTATTTTTTGCTGATTTTACCCCCTATGTTCTATTTTTAGTAACGGTGGTCATGTTGGTTGGTCGGCAGGATCATTTTGAAACTAGACAACCTAAGGATGATTGTGGCCAAGTTTGGTTCCAATTGGCCCAGTGGTTTCAGAGGAGAAGATTTTTGAAAAAGTTTACAACGACAATGACGGACGCCAAGTGATGGCAATAGCTCGCATCATCCTTTGGGTCAGGTGAGCTAAACAGAAAGTTGTATTCCATGCACTACCACCCCCAAACCCCCTCCAAAAACAGTTTGGAGTAGAGGCCTACTCGCAAATTACTGTGTCCAGGGCAATACTATGTCCTCATGTGATTTTAATATACACGTATTCAACTTTCCCTTCTAAACGTGCTGCGGACATATCATGCTGCACCAGGCTTAGCCCTTTGTTTTTCTTTGAAAGTACATGGCCAAACTGATTCAACTCTAAAAATGTCTCACAAATTTTCCTCTGTAAAAATAAAAGCAAGGAAATGTGGCATGATTGTCAGTGAGACAACCATCCACCAAAGACCATATGACCAGAATGAGAACAAGGTCACCGTACGGCTTTCAACAATGAGCAAATGCCCACACCGCAAGACATGAACGGGACTTGCCAGAAAAATTATATGGTCAGTGTCAAGGGTGACGTCGCGTTGCTAAGCTTTTACATCAGTGTTTCTGTGTTCAGACACATCCTTTTAAATATGAAATCATTTATAAAACCGGACAACTCGGTGCTACAGCGTGTCCACTGGAAGCAAACTTTTCTTTTTTATAAATTCAAGCTATTTATTTTCTTGGAATAACCAATAAAAAGAATGAAGACAATTTGTTTTCTGCTACTGACTTCATTAGCTTGGTCATCGGACTCACCCTACAGGCTTATCCTATAACCAGCCTGATAAAGTCAGTATCAGAAAACAAATTGCCATTATTCTGTATTTATTAAGACAAAGCAATTCTTGAAATTTTGTTTCTGCTTTAAAAGTCTGCACGTTCATGATAATTCTACATCCAGGTACATGTGGTTGTAAATTCTTGTGTGCAAGACCACTGTATGGGATATGCACTGAGCCTACCAAAAAAAGGAGTTTAAATGTATTTGTGACCACCAGCACACTGAACGATGTTGCAGTTGCTTGGAGATTGATGATGTTTTAGAGAATATTAGGAATAAGCAGAAAACAAAGACATGACAAATAAAGACTCTGTAATGTTTAAGGTAAAATTGTGGTACTACTGAAATAGTGTAACTTCAAGGCTAAAAAAAGCCAAGGTTATCTGCTTTCTATCGTAGCAACTGAAAAAATCTAAGCATAAATCACTGAAGCATGAAATGTAGTTCATATTGATCTAAATTTGTCTGAATATTTTAAATGTATTACCCCTAAAGAATTTGTATACAAGTAATACTTAAAGCTGTTGAGTTACAAAACTTGGGACTTGGAAGGCCTAGGTCCATTAAAGCTAGATTTTGGCCCTAAATTTTACTTTGTTAAACCCAAGTAGTTAAATGAATATTTCCTTCTAAAACAATGCAAATATTGAAATCAAACCATTTCTATTACATATAGAGTATTATAAGTAGTTTTTCATATCACATCCAGCCCCGTGCGGGTCCCGGGTCCCCAGGTGGTTGAATGGGGCAGCCCTGGCATCCTATATGCTGGGGTCGTCAGACCATAATACGGAAAACCTGACCGCAAACCATAGTGGTGCACCGTGTTAGGAAAAATGCCACGTTCCTCGCACGTTAA
>JAOXYH010086581.1:0-10753 GCA_028566455.1 Botula fusca
GGGGTAATTTTCTGTCTAAATCTTTATGATTTTGGTTTGAATGTTGCAAAATATTTGAAGTATATGTTTCAGACTACCACATGATCAAAATTCTATAAGATTGAAGTACTTCTTGAAATTGGCCATATGAATGAAACAAATACAGGGGAAATTGGCCATACCTCTTTATTATACATGTACGTCTTGTCATTTTGTTCAATGTTAGTAATTGTAGGTAAACACAATTTTAGCATAGAACACATAAAAATGCTTGATTCGCTGTGCTTTTGAACACTTTCTAATAGAAACTAAACAGTGTTTGTTTAGGAAGAGAACACATAGGTAAAATATAATACTGTCAAATTCGCATAGCATCTAAAAAAACAAAGCTTCCTGTGGCACTTTTAAAATATCTCATTATTGCCCGAACAAGAGTAATACATCCTGTTAAAATACTTGAAATATAAAAATATTCGTGTCCATCAGTGCTAATTTAAATGTTTATCAGAGCACTAACTGAACTGTGTAAATTATTCCTGATGGATTAATTACTCCCATTACCGGTGTTTTGTTCCGGCATTAAATATCACATTTAGGAACCTTTTTATCCAGCGGCCAAGAGGCTACATTACGTCGATAATGACACATAAATTATTGACTAGTTTGATCATGTTGATATTTTAGAGATTTTCTGTATTAAACTGAATGCTATCGTAACTGATAGACAAGGGTTGGACCGTTCAGTAACCTAGCTTACAACAATAAAGCAACTGGTGACATTTTGTTCAACTGTTTAATGGTGGAAAACACTTGTTTCAAAACGTCTGTGATTTATCTTATGTTCCCTTGTCCTTTGAGACTAGTATCTTAATAAACATTCATATTATATCGCAAAATCTAATTGGACATATTGAAGATATGCACCTCCTATTTCACTCATGGATTATTTAATTTTTTACCGACTTATGGTCAGTTTCGGACTTTGTCACACAAGGCTTAAATAGAAAAATTGTACTTTTGCAGTTTCTTTACTCCTTCTAGTCAAATTTAGGATTTCAACAAAACTCTCAATTCTTTTTTCACATATTGAAGATGTGCACTCCTATTTAATTTTTGAATAATTTTCCCCCACTTTAAGACCTTTTTAAAATAAGGCTATAATGGAAAGAGGGTGTTGTTGTGGTATCCGCAAGCCCTCCTAAACTACTGAATAGATTTCATTGAAAATTTCAGAAATTCTTCTGCATGTTGATTGTGTGCACCTCCTATTTTACTAACGAATAAATAATTTTTTACCAATTTTTGGACATTTTCATACAAGGCTATAAGACGAAGAATGCATTGTTGCGGTTCCGTATTTCCTCCTAGACAACTTCATCGATTTCAACGAATCTCTCAAGAAATCTTTATCATATATTGAAGAGGTGCACCTTCAATTTAATTTTTAAAGTAGTATACTTTTCCAAACATTTTGGTCTTTAGGTAATAATGGGAAGAGGCGACACATGCCTTCTGAGGAAGACCCTATTTTATTCCCTCTCTTGCGGCATACGGGATGCATCTGCAATTTGTCTGTTTTTGTAAAAGTTATCCCGCTTTCGAGTTGGTATGATTTCGGATACACTGGAAACTTTCAGTCTTTTGTCAACGGTACAGATCAAGTAATCCGAATATCGTATTGGAATTTCGTTACTCATGAAAATATCAATTGTACCAGAGTTTCATAAAGTTCCTTGTCTGTCACTAATAATACTAGAAATTGTTTTGTATAGATGCAGGGTATCAGCAGCATGCAGTATGGTGAATGAATAAGTAGAGAATTATGCCTATTTTACTTAGCATTGGAACACAATGATAATAGTAACGGAAGACACAGAATACATCTTCATATACCTGAATGATCTGTGCGTTTGAATACTATATGTATATGGTAAATTTTTGAGTCGAATAACTTTATAACGATATTCATAACAACAGAATCCCTCTTTATTACGTCAGATTCCAACAAATATCCGTTTTCTTTTTATATTTGGATTCTTTACAACAGCAAATTCAGTTTATCATCAAAATTGCCAGGGGACAAATGTCTTCGTTATAAAGTGGTCCACTGTATCTGATAATTCAAAGAATATAACAGCAAGCAAAATAATATTGTGTTTAGCACAAACCGTGTTGAAATAGTATCGAGGATGGAAAACAGTGCTTTCGTGCAATTACTTCGGCAGAGTCGGTGTTAAACACAAAAGAAGTCAGCTGCATATTGGAAATTGCATATATTATACTACAATCAATAATGCATCAATATTTAAATAGTTTGTCTCATGTTTAGTAAAACCAAGTACTTTCCATGCAGCCATATGTATTTTATTAGTTTCTGTCTGTCACAGCCTTTGGGTAACAATCTATCTATCTATAAATAACATGAATAATGTAAAGTCTATAACAGTAAAACTAAGTCCAGACTAGGCACATCAAGTTATACCAGCACTCTCTGCTAGGAAGGCATCTTCTTACAAATATGCCTCAGTTAGGTAAGTATTTTTACACTTTTTAGAGGAACTTTTTCAGAGAAATGTTATTCAGATTCCTCCTTTGACATTAGCAATCGCTATGACAGTTTGTGTGGATTTTATGTTTTGATATGATACTTCTGTTGTGTTTTGATTAATAATGTTTTAACAAACCTTATCTCTGAAGGTTTTTCATATACTCACTTATGGTAATACCCTTGTGCATTTGTTGCATTTCCCCATATCCGTTCTTTTTCACTTGGGTAGTTACAACGACCTTCTTCTAATAGAAATCAAATTATATAGACTTTATAAAGGATATCCCAAATGAATATAACGTGATTTTCCAGATAATTTTAAGTAAGATTCATAATGTTTGACCTGTCTATTATATAGGATAATCGTAGTATATTTGAGGGGGTTGTACTACCAGGCGATGCGTAAACCGACTTTGCAACACTAGTTTCTGCACACTTAACTGTTATCTCGATTCCAGTGCAACACCTACGTAACATTAAAAATATAACACAAGACTGCTAAGGTAACGTTACAAAACAAAAAAATCAAGCGCACTGGCACAACTTGAACCTCTTTGTGGAAGTGAACTGAAGTTTGCTCCGACGGGGCAAACAGTTCCGGCTGTGTGGACGACAATCGCCGTGTTGTTCCAAGGACGTGAAGTTAGGTGCTCCGACAGGGCAAACAGTTCCGGCTGTGTGGACGACACTCACCTTGTTGTTCGAAGGACGTGAAGTTAGGTGCTCCGACAGGGCAAACAGTTCCGGCTGTGTGGACAATACTCGCCTCGTTGTTCCAAAGACGTGAAGATAGGTGCTCCGACAGGGCAAACAGGTTCGGCAGTTTCACCGTGTTGCTTCATCTGACAAAATAAAGACGCGACTGGAAAACGATCATAATCAGGAAGAAACATGTAGGACGACATTCAAGATAATCCGATAAGAGCAGACAATCAGGCCTGCAGGTAATAAAACTCTTCAGTTTGAGTTTTCAGCTCAGACTCGGAAGCTGACCAATCAAAATCCTTGTGAGAGAATTTCTTGTTTTCTGATTGATCGAACTCTTAGGTCTGAGCTGAAAACTCAAGCTCAGCAGATTTATAACCTCCAGATCTGATCTCATCTGACAGACATGACAACAAGCAATGTAAACAATTTATGACTTTCGAACTTCTATTCAAGTAGCTTTGTAGTACAGTGATGCTTTCGTTATTTAGATCTGGATTAATTTCAGTTTCAAAATATATACAGCGGGCTCTGCTGGGACATAGCCACCGAGTAAGGGCACACTTACTATTGGAAAAGTTGAATTCATCCCGCTTATTGTATGTTTTAATTGCCAGCACAAATGTCCAGGGACAAGTCTAAAGATGCTGCATAATTACATTGCCTGTTACATCATTCTATGACAAAACGTCATCAATATAGTGAAAAGAGTCTGAAAAGTTAACTGACAGATTGGACTAGTTTGCTTTTGTTTTACTGCACAAGTCCCTCATGACACCTGCTTCGTATGGGTACAGAAACAGGTCCTCGAGGAGAGGGATGCAATAAATACTCATATGAATGCCAGTTGTCTAAGTATGAGGAAGAAAATATATTTTAAAACTATTCGAAAGCTCACCGAATGTTAGTCGACGGTTGACAATTGTTCGATCCGACAATAAAACAGTGATTTAACGCAGAACGCTATTCAATATAGAAATGACGTTAATCTGCATCTGATGTTGAATTTAAATATGAAAGCAATTTGTTGAAGCACTAATTCCTAACAGTGTAGCGAGAGTAGTATTTTATTTTTATTCTCGAGAAAAGAGATCATATCTTGTATCACTTTGTAAAACTATGTTACATGTATGTTTTCCTGCTAAAATAAATTAAAAAATAATAATATTTAAAAAATCAAATAAAATAAATTCAAAAAAAATTTTAAAAAATTCCTTCGCATCTCTTTGGCAGAAATACTGGGGAATTAAAATGGTAAACATTTTAGATATGGAGTTTGCCTGAATGTAAGTGAACGATAACCAATGATATTACCATACTTCTATTTGGAGGACAATTGTATTTGTGAAATTTCTCTTGAAATGGAGCAAACACCGATTTTTCAATCCATTTCTAATTATGCTCAATAAAATGATTTATTATATTGCAAATAATATTACAATTTCAATTTCTCTCAAATCTATCAACGTCATTCCAAGCATCGTGACACCAGAGAGCTTCGGATCAAAGGTCACAAAACCGTTGAATCATAAAGCAAAAGGGATATGCAATAAATAACGGTATCTTAAAAAAAACGGGCTCAAAACTGGAGCAAACGTTTTGAAACAGAGAGGCGATATAGGCCATTTGTCATCTGTTGATCCGCAACTTAAAGGCGGATTATTTCTTTCCTACTAAAGCCACTTTGTATTCCATTGAGAATTCACTTTTTAATGCTGACTAAATAATAAAAAAAAAGTTTTTACTGGGAACAAGGCAAAATGACAAAGAAAGCCACTTTTGGAATTCTGCGTGGATAAAATCAAAATAGCTGTATGGATTTGGTGTAAACAGCGTTTTACATGATACAATCACTATATAACATTTACATAGAGACAGTGAGTTTATATACATAATGGTTACATGAAATATCATATACCAACTAAAATAAGGAACGGCAATGCTTGATGTTTCTGGTGGCTATAAAATCAATCACAGTAACTAAGTCCATAACTGTGGAAAAGAGTACGTTGTCTATAAAATATATTTTGTTGTTCTTTGGAGAGAAAGGGTCAAAAGAACGTCAGATAAAAGAACAAGGATCTAAAGCCAGGACCCTACTTTTGTTTCTGTGGAATTGTTCTGTTGTCGTTTTCAATTTGTTCTGTTTGCTATATGTTATTGATCTTTCTTTTTCCCCTATTTCTTGCCCTTCATTTTCAGGCTTTTGCCTTGTCCCTAGATTCATATGAGCAGGATTTCTGCCTTTGCCTTGTCCCTAGATTCATGTATGTAGGATTTCTGCCTTTGCCTTTTCCTAAGATTCATGTATGTAGGATTTCTGCCTTTGCCTTGTCCTAGATTCATGTATGCAGGATTTCTACCTTTGCCTTGTCCTAGATTCATGTATACAGGATTTCTGCCTTTGCCTTGTCCTAGATTCATGTATACAGGATTTCTGCCTTTGTCTTGTCCTAGATTCATGTAAGCAAGATTTCTGCCTTTGCCTTGTCCCAAGATTCATGCATGCAGGATTTCTGCCTTTGCCTTGTACCTAGATTCATATATGCAGGATTTCTGCCCTTGTCTTGTTCCAAGATTAATGTATGCACGATTTCTGCCTTTGCCTTGTCTCTAGATTCATGTATGCAGGATTTCTGCCTTTGCCTTATCCCTGGATTCATGTATGCAGGATTTCTGCCTTTGCCTTGTTCTTGATTCATGTATGTAGGATTTCTGCCTTTGCCTTATCTTTGATTCATGTATGCTGGATTTCTGACTTTGCCTTGTCCCAAGATTTATGTATGTAGAATTTCTGCCTTTGCCCTGTCCCAAGATTCATGTATACAGGATTTCTGCTTTTGCCTTGTCCCAAGATTCATGTATGTAGGATTTCTACCTTTATCTTGTCCTACATTCATGTATGCAGGATTTCTGCCTTTGTCTTGTCCAAAGATTCATGTATGCTGGATTTCTGCCCTTGCCTTGTCTCTAGATTCATGTATGTAGGACTTCTGCCTTTGTCTTGTCCTACATTCATGTATGCAGGATTTCTGCCTTTGCCTTGTCCTAGATTCATGTATGCAGGATTTCTGCCTTTTCCTTGTCCCAAGATTCATGTATGCAGGATTACTCCACATAACTCTTTGCTTCCGTTGGCGATATCTGTATTGAGCGGAGAACATCATGCTAAACGTTAAAAACATTTTGGTCTCTATAATTGATCATAAGCTAAAATACATGCTTTTTTACAAGACATTCAAGGCATATTCTATTAAATGATTATTCTGTATCTGTGGGGAAAATCAGAAACAACAACAAGTAGTACGAAATTTCCTTTTTTGGTTTGTTTTAAAATCGATGATTTGGGGTCTTGCCAAATGTGGATAATTCGCCCCTTAATAACTTCTAAAGTTAAGCTTGAAAGTACATTTTTCTTTTTTCTTTACATTTTGAAACCGACTTTTTGTAATAATCAATACAGCGTAATCCGACAGTTAAAAATAAAGATCTACAGTGATATAAAGCGTTTAAAAAGAAATACCGCTTTAATCTATTTTAATCTGTTTGTGTAAATTTGTTTTTGGTTTGTGGATCTATCCTTGACACAACTAATTCCAGAAAAAGATGACATCGAAAATCTTTCTGAATGAGTAAAGGCAACAAGATATAACTAAAAGAAAAGTTATATTTTTAATGACTTGTCGGTCGTTCAAGTTTGAATACAAAAACTTTGCGGGTCAGTGAGCATACATATAATACACCAAGACCAATATTTTGAAACATTTGACCTGCTTACATGACACAATCACTATAACATTTATATAGAGTAGTGAGTTTATATACATAATAATGGTTACATAAAATAACATATACCAACTAAAATAAGGAACGGCAATGCCTGATGTTTCTAGTGACTATAAAATCAGCTACAGTAACTAAGTCTATAACTGCGGAAAAGAGTACGCTGTCTATCCAAAGAAAATATATTTTGTTGTTCTTTGGAGAGAAAGGGTCAAAACAACGTCAGATAAAAGAACAAGGATCTAAAGCCAGGACCCTACTTTTGTTTCTGTGGAATTGTCGTTTTCCATTTCTTTTGTTTGCTTTATGTGATCTTTCTTTTTTCGCCTATTTCTTGCCCTTCATTTTCACGCTTTTGTCTTGTCCTAGATTCATGTATGCAGGATTACTGCCTTTGCCTTGTCCTAAGATTCATGTATGTAGGATTTCTGCCTTTGTCTTGTCCTAGATTCATGTATGCAGGATTACTGCCTTTGCCTTGTCCTAAGATTCATGTATGCAGGATTTCTGCCTTTGCCTTGTCCGAAGATTCATGTATGTATGATTTTTGCCTTTGCCTTGTCCGAAGATTCATGTATGTAGAATTTCTGCCTTTGCCTTGTCCGAAGATTCTGTATGTATGATTTTTGCCTTTGCCTTGTCCGAAGATTCATGTATGTAGAATTTCTGCCTTTACCTTGTTCCACGATTCATGTATGTAGGATTTCTGCCTTTGCCTTGTCCCTAGATTCATGTATGCAGAATTTATGCCTTTGCCTTGTCCAAAAATTCATGTATGCAGAATTTCTGCCTTTGCCTTGTCCCTAGATTCATGTATGTAGGATTTCTGCCTTTGCCTTGTCCCTAGATTCATGTATGCAGGATTTCTGCCTTTGCCTTGTCCAAAGAATCATGTATGCAGGATTACTGCCTTTGCCTTGTCCCAAGATTCATGTATGTATGATTTTTGCCTTTGCCTTGTCCCTAGATTCATGTATGCAGGATTTCTGCCTTTGCCTTGTCCCAAGATTCATGAATGCCGGATTTCTGCCTTTTCCTTGTCCCTAGAGTCATGTATGTAGGATTTCTGCCTTTGCCTTGTCCCAAGATTCATCTATGTGGGATTTCTGCCTATGTCTTGCCCTATATTCATGTATGCAATATTTCTGCCTTGCCTTGTCCCAAGATTCATGTATGCAGGATAACTCCATGCAACTTTTTGCTTCTGTTGGCGATATCTGTATTGAGCGGAGAACATCATGCTAAACGTTAAAAACATTTTGGTCTCTATAACTGATTATACGCTAAAATACGCTTTTTACAAGACATGCATGCAAGGCATATTCTATTAAATGATTATTCTGTATCTGTGGGGGAAAATCAGAAACAACAACAAATAGCACGAAATTTCCTGCATTTTTTGGTTTGTTTTAAAATCTTTGATTTGGGGTCTTGCCCCTTAATAACTTCTAAAGTTAAGCTTGACAGTACATTTTTCTTTACATATTTTGAAACCGACTTTTTGAAATAATCAATACAGCGTAATCCGAAAGTTAAAATTATATAAAGCTTTGTTCATTGATGTTTAAAAAGGAATACCGCTTTGATCTATTTTAATCTGTTTGTGTAAATTTGTTTTTGTTTTGTGGATCTATCCTTGACACAACTAATTCCAGAAAAAGATGACATCGAAACTCTTTCTGAATTAGTCAAGGCAACAAGATAGAACTAAAAGAAAAGTTATATTTTTAATGACTTGTCGGTCATTCAAGTTTGAATACAAAAACTTTGCGGGTCAGTGAGCACACATATAATACACCAAGACCAATATTTTGTTACATTTGACCTGTTTGACCTGTTTGAAATATCTAGGCAACTTTTTGCTGTTGTAAATAATTACTTGTTCTGGATTATAAATTGTGCTTGTAAGTCAATCCTGTTACTGTCCTTACTGTTACCTTTAGTAACAGTAACAGGAATGACTATTTGAGAAAATAAGAAAGGAAGGCTGCTTTAATTTTGAAGAAAAAAGATTTTAGACAAGTGTTTATGAGAAATTATGATTAGATTGCGTTTTTGGACAATAAAAATTAACACGTTTTACAAACGTTGGTATTTGCACGAATGTAAATACGAAGTAACAGGATTGACATGTAAATTAGGTAACAGGACTGACAAACTCTATCGGTGCTGTCTTTCATTCTTTATATGACACTGAAATTTAATATAGATGAAAGAGGTAATTTTAAAGAGTTTTATTTATCCAATAAACTATAGTTTGTCATATTCCCATTCGCAAAATTTTCAGATTTAGCAATTTTGTTCGTCCTTCCTGTTACTTAAGTGTATTTCCTTTTGCAAGAAGAAAACATTTAGTCAAAGGACTTCCCATTAATCAAAATATGTCGTATAAGAATTTTGGATGTTTAGGGTGTTTTCTCTGTAATAAATCCAATGTTGATTAACATTTAATACTTACGTCTTTCCTGTTACCAAAGATGTCATTACTGTTACCATATCTAACCGTGTTTATAAAAGCAAATTTCGGACTTTCTGTATTTGCAGTGATATTTTAATTAAGAATTAGATTTACCAAACAATGTTTCAAACATTTATAAAATAAACACTATTTTCAGCCTTTTTGTTTTCAGTTTTCAAACTTTTGTCCATCCTGTAACATTGGATGTTTTTCCTGTTACCGTAACTTTCATTACTGTTACCCGTTGTTTTGAGTCTGTTTAAAAGAACTAGACGTTGTATATAGAGTATGACTTAGTTCATCATGTTTGAAACGCTGATTCTAAAATAACGACTATGGGACTGATATTGTCAGAATTGTTTATTTGATATCATACATGTATTTGATATTTTTTGGTGGTCGTGTTTTAAGCGGACATTCCAGTGGGCACCAACTGCGTTCCCCTGCTAGCCAACATATTCTGTCATTCATATGAAGAAGAGCTTAGCCGAATCCTTGAACAGTACATTTTGCAAACTAGAAGACGTCCTCCCATGAAAAGTTTTAGAAACTCTCTGGAAGGCATCTATCCAAGTGAATTTGAAATAAAGGAGACTAAATTTAAAGTCTTCTTCCCACCAGACTGACAATGAAGGACGGTTGAGATAAAAAAAAAATACCTCAAAAGAAATGACACACTTTCATATCGTAAACTTTCAGTTCATTTGTAGCAATATACTAGCGTACGTTTCCTATCCAGATTTTCTGGACAGAGGGTAACGGTTGACTAGGAAGATTCACTATCTAGGATTTACTTTGGAAAACCTGAAGTCCTGACTATGTAATTTTTATGGTCGCCATCACCAAGTGTAATTTGTATGTGGAACTTGGTTGATCGTTACGGAATATCAATCTCAAAGGTGTCTAATGTGTACGTGTGTGGAAGCCGTAAAAAGTTTCCCCGTGCTTGAGGTGTATGCTCCTATATTTTTACAGTTATGGCGTATTTTTTCTTGAGATAACTTCTTCTCTTATATGTACTACTTCAATTTTCATCCTTTAGGCCTGTGTGTTTATGAAAATTGTTCTGCAGTCCATCCGAATATTTTGCCAAATTCCTTCTTTATTTTTTGCTAAGTCATCTAACAAATATCTTGACCTGTCCCGTGTTGTCAAAATGTTTGTTAGTGTTTTACAACATAAAAACAAGCATAGTTTGACAGTATTTGTTAGATTTCTTTGCCAGGATAAGTCTATAATTTGTTGATATTACCCCGCATATGTGTTGCTTCAATGCACAG
>JAOXYH010086690.1:0-10752 GCA_028566455.1 Botula fusca
GAAAGTAATTATTTTAAATGCAACTTCCTCTGCGGAAGAGTCTTCTGTTACATCGTTACCTCCAGCCATGAGTATTATACAATCTGTTGTTCTATTTTTAATTTTTGCATGTCATATTCAATTGATTGATTTATCATACGACCTCCGACGCCGTGCATTGACACAGTCGTCAATTTTTCAACATTAAAATTCTGCCTCATCCTACGATCTTTTTTGCTAATTAAATGGCATTTTAACCACTTGCAAAAAGAATGACCCAGTATAAGTGTATGCATTATAAATATTTGTCCTACATGTATAAAGTTTAATATCTCAGATTAAATCAATATTAAAATCGGAGAAATTTTCTGAAAATTTTTTTTTCCGTCTTTCACTGACTGCTGCCAAATGAGAAGGATGTGCTCTGAATATCCCTGTAATATGATGGGCTGCTCTCTGCATCTTTCATTACGACTGGAAAAACCGAACTACAGTTTATCAAGTCCAGAACTGATACAGTAGCAAATTGGAAAACTTGTTAAAATTGACAAAATGCTTACGATTGCAAAATTACAGAATAATACAAAAACTCACAAAACGCCGAATGTAAATTATATCACTGTACCATAAAGTTACTTATGATACGCATTTTGTTTTCACTTATGTACCACGGTGTATGATTGACAACGCAAAATTGAGTACCAGAAAGCGGGACGAAGGATATGAGAACGTGGTAGGAATTTCATAAGTTATTCCTGTTTATACTTGTATTATGTTGTCAAGAACTTATATGCCAATTTCTAAGAAATATAACGATGAATCTCAGCATAAATAACTATGTAGAATGTTTTATGTATCGTTTTTAACCCAAAACAAGTGTATCTGGTACCTCTCAAACAATCGCATTGCAAAGTATTGTCATACCAATGTTAACTTTGTTGCTGAAATCAGATCTTGCAAAACCTTGTGATCATTTATCTGAAATCAACGGAGCAGCTAGAATTTATCATAAGCATGACACGGAGATGAAACACAGAACAGTGGAGAACTTTTACTATGACGCATAAGAAAGACATTTCTGGGATGCGATACGCTAATCAGCGAGTGTCACAAACTTTGTACTCAAAGAGCTACCCTTACTGAAAAATACAACGCTCAACCATTTTTTCAGTTGAGACTCAACTGAGATCGGTTGAAAAAATCGCATGCAAATTAGATGAGGCTCAACCACATTTTCCTCAAGTATTCCTCAAGTATTGGACATACATATCTCAAGTACTGCTCAATTAGAGCTCAAGTCTACTTCAAGTATTGCTCAACTTGTCCTCAAGAAAGCTCAACTAGTAATTCTTTTCATTGACACCCGGGACCCGCACGGGACTGAAGTTTTGAAGAATTTTTTGAACTATTATTGTTTAATTACAGTTTACAATCTTAAAAGAATAAATGAATTAATGAACGTACATTATCAGTTGTACGATTCCGCCGCAATAAAATCGCTGTTGGTACACTGAATAATTATATCACTACTATTTGTCACTACAGCTAGTTTTATAGTACTAGAACAGGTAGCTGGGCGTGTGGCTTATTCAAAGACGCAATAACTGAGTAATTGAAAAAGTACACATCCGCTTATTCACAGATTCCGCTGACGCAATAACTGAGTAATTGAAAAAAGTACTCAAAAAGTAGACACCTACAATATTGAACCACAAAAAATTGGTATGCTAAAATACATTTTGGCATAAATTTATCAGTTAATCAAAACAGAGGTTTGAAAACTAGTTTTCATTTAAGGAAGGTCACAAAGTTATAAAAAGATAATCAATATCGAATGAAACATACAGAAAGTAATAGTGAGATTTATACTTTTAAATGAACAATTTACATAACGAGAGTGTGGAAATATCTATAATGCTTCAAATTTTTCGGCTACACAGGAACTGAATAATGTATACTCTGAAATGTAGGGATGTTATTGCATTAGGAACGAAATATATTACAATAAATGTTGTTCTTTGCAAAATACGCATAATGTGCACTTTGTTATATCCAAGCTCTCCCAACATTTTTAAGTCTATTCGACACGTCATGCAAGTTTCAGTGCCAAAAAAAAAAAAAAAAAAAAAAACGGCGCGTCAATGGGAACATTGTAACGCTTATTATATTTACAACCTTGTATAAGTATTATAAATAAATCGGCCTTTGTTCGTTTCAGTTACACCAACGACTGTACCAAAAACCCGTACTGTCCAATGTTATTTACCAGACATAAACTGTTGATTATAGTGCAATATTCGTTGTAACGTCAGTTTCAATTGAATGACACTGAAAATTTCAGGGTATAAATTCCACGGTTGATACCTTCAGTTTCTTTACTTGATTTTGAAATATTTCTTTTATATCGAACATTTGCTAGCGCAAGAATGGAGAAAACAGTATTGTATCTGAAGATATGTCGGTATCAATTTTTAATTTGATGGTCGCATTTGCCTCCCTTTAACCTGTTTCAAATGGAGAAAATTCGAACAATCGAATTCTTATTTATTTTTTACTATAAAGGTTTATAGCTAAGGGACGATTTGCAAAGTAAGAACTAGGTGTAGAAAAATGTAACGTATGATGATAGCAGTCTATGGCATGGTTGAATTTGATCCGAGGAGAACCCCGTATTTCACTGCTCATTAACTAGCAGATAAATAATTATATATTTTATGATTCCGTCAACTCTATGTCTGCACTTAGTCGTCATTTTTTCATGAAAAAGGGACTGTCTGAAATGATCTCAAAACTTTTATTTGAAGAAGGTTTTATGCGGAATTTGGTTATTAAACCTTTCACGTATGAAATGTTTAATTTGAAGAAGGTTTTACGAGAAACAGTAAATTATTAAACCTTTCACGTATGAAATATGTCCAAATACAGAACTATATAGATCAAAGACTTAATCTTAAGATCTACGCTTGTTTAGCAACCAATTCACTGTATGACCGCATTAACTTCAGAAACAAATATTATAAATTACTTTGGAATTATCTTACTACTTACTAATTAGTCTATTCAAGACGGAAGTATAAGGTGCAAGTCCCTCGAGGCATTTTGGATAAATTTTATATTGAATGATACTTACCTGAACAATATTATTTTATCAAATCACAGCATCCTCTGATAGGAAAGTTTAAGTGAATCGTGTTCTAGTAATAGCAAAAACATTATTAGTACGCCAAAGAATTATAAATACTGATGTACAATTCGCCATTTTGCGATTCTGATTTACGCAACATAGGTGCAGTGTTACATATATTCTGTTGTCAAGAAAATACTCTTTACACGAAAATTGTACTATTACTTTGAAAATGAACTATACTATCGTCTCGAACATATATACATGTGCATTTGTTTCGATTTTTTACCTTTTTTCAGAGAACTTTATTCCTTTTTTCGAGAATTTTATTCCCTTTCGCCAAAACTTTCTTCCTAGGTATAACTAGCCAGATTTAGGAAAGTCGTTCTTCTATTGAAAAAAAAAAGTTTTGGAAATTCCTGAGACACCTCTATACAATCTTTATATGACAAAAAGATCATTCAGTGACAATTTCTAAATATTAACAGACATCCTCATATTCCTGATAAAATACTGAGGACTTCCCTGACATATTACATACGAGATAGGTTTAGATAATGGGCCAGTTTAAGAGGGTGCAGGACATATTAGTGAATTTTCTTAAGGTATTTTAGCGAGATGTTTAGCGGAAAATAAATTTCTTACCTGTAAAAATTCATCAGACATTATCGGGAATTTTTAATGGGGTAAGATATTTTTTTAATCAAATTAGGGATCTTGGGTTCAGCAGAATATTATTCTTCATCAATAGTCTGAAAATTATTACTAAAATTATTATTGACAAACAGCCAACGTTCTATATTAATATTATAACCATGAATGAAAGGCTTTTCTAACAAGAAAAGAGCATGGAACTGACACGGACTTCATTTCGTAATGGTGTACTTCAGAAATATACTTGTTTGAAAATTTCCGAATTCAGTATATTCGTTCCATAGATTTGAATACAGAACAAATGCAGGCCTTTAACTAATGTAGGTTTTATACAAACATGAAAATGATCATGAATACTTTAAATATTGCTAATACTTATAACTTTTTATTAATGATTTATCATTATAAATCTTTGAACTATAAATTGTTCAAAATTCGCGCCTAGAATGGCCATGACTTGGACAGTATAATCTGTTCAAAATACCAGCTAAAATGTCCACATTTTTCAGAAATTTCCTAAAATATCCTTCCAATCTTCTGCTAACAGTCCACAAATTTTCGGCCAAAATGTCCCTTCAATCCGCCAAGACGTCCCGCGCCGGTTTCATGTTAATTTCGTCATAATATATTACGTGTTCATTTACTGCATACTTGCTTATTAACTATAAAATGCGTTATACTCTATCTTTACGTCCAGGAGAAAAATACTTAAAGGAATAAAATCATCTACATACGTGCATCAATAAATTATTCAATATGACGAATGTACCAAACTTCTTTTTATAAATTTATAAGGCATTATATTTATATGCTACGTGTACGTAAATGATAAACAAGTTGCTATGATGGATTTACATTTTGGAAATATTTAAGTAGTATATAACAACAAATTCGGTACTAGCCCAAAATAACACTTTCAATTTACCTTGTTAAATTCCGCCATATGTTGTTGTTGTTCTGTAGATTCCTCCACTGTTTGGAGAACTGCAGTCAATCAACCGCATAAAGACTATCCAGATAACATTAATAGGTACAGCTACTGATGTTTTAAAATCTAAAAAAGTACTAGGGCAATCTTGTCCCTGGTGAGAAGCACTTGTCCAACCATGGCTAAGTCAAGGTTTATGAAAAACTAATTAGTTCACCACAACTCCATTATATGTTTGTTATAAGTAAGCGAGCACCATGTCCAGGTTAAAGCCTCCTGCAGTCCATATTAATTCTATGCAGCAATATAAGTCTATATGCTAATGAGTAAATGTCTATAGCTACCACTACTGACTACAGAGCATGCTAGATCGTGCAACATGCAAGGCATAACATAGTCCATTACTAATTAACTCTATATCCCTCCGGGATTCTGCTGACATACACTGAATATAGTTACTATCCAATATTAGACGAAATAAATCAAAGTCACTGAGATTGCGACAGCTTGGTTCATTCTCTATAACTTTTAGTAGAGATTTAAGGAACGGTTGCCGTATATACTGTAATGTCTGACATGTCAACACAAAGTGAAATCTGTCTTCTTCCCCATCACTGCATAGGGGACATATTGCATCAACCTCATACTGATTAAATTTGTGTCTATTAGATTGTAGGGTATATGATCCAAGTAAAATTTTACATCTAATTTGAGCTTTAGTTACGGATGTCGGATTAGTTCCAGCAAATTTCCAAATGTTATGTGTATTTCCAACTGACAGACAGTCTATGCTCAAATATTTCAATGAAGACTTTTGTTTCATATCTGCTTTTAACGTTTTCTCCCAAAATGTGTTAATAGCTTCATATACCATATTTTTCCATGTATATTTTCCCATTGGATTTTCCAAAATTTCAAAGGCAGTTGGCAAATTATATTTACTCAATATCTCCTGCACTAATATGAACCAGCTGTTTGATTTTTTATCCTTCAATGACAGTTGACGCCATGCTACCTGATTTTCTATTGAATCGTAATCTCTACATATGCTTCCGAAAGTAGTTAGGACCCGTTTGTGGATTTCTGCGATAATGGGGGGCTCTCCGAGCAACAGATAAGCTGCAGAATCAGATGTGCGGTCAGGCAAGTGTTGAATTTGCTTTAAGAGTCTCTTAAAGTATGCTGCCAGGCTATTCATATCCTTCACAGTTAGCCGAACCACGTCCAAACCATAAACAAGTCTTGGTATGATGTAAATCTTAATCAAGTGCATCGAGACATATGGGTTGAGCCCATTGATCCCGTGCAAACCTGCCCCCATCATCGCATAAACCGCTTTTCTGGCCGTGCTTATTCTTTCCTCGGCTACCAAATTTGTTCCAAACTTTGAGCTATTGTCTCTTGGTATACCTAAATGAGTGGCTGCTTCTACTACAGGTATTTCACTGTTATTCATACAGAATGACCTTTTTTCCCTATCTTTATCAGAGACACAAAGAATTACTGATTTTGTCTCGCTTATAGTATAATGTTCTGAGTTTGCATAGTCTTCTTGTATATTAAGCATTGTTTGAAGCTCATATGGGCAGTTAGAGACAAGTGTAATGTCATCTGCTACTGTAGGTGTTCCACAGAAAATTGAACCAATGTGGCTTCCAATACCATGGTACTCAAATCTTTTCAATAATGGATTTATGAAAGTCTTGTAGGCTGTAGGTGACCATATGCCTCCTTGTCTGACTCCCTGTTTTTCTTTAAATTCTTTTGAAAGTCCATTTTCCCACTTAACTTGAGACACGAGATCCTTATACCACTCATTCAGCATGAGCCATTGTTTACCAGTAACTCCACTGAGATAACTTTTCCTTAACATAGAGCTATGCCACACTGTATCAAACGCTTTAGTTGCATCCAAAAGACCAAAGAATATCGGATCCTTATTATCCTTAGCCTCAGCTCGGAGTTCCGTTACTAACAATCCAGCTTTGACCTGAGATACTCCAGCTGTAAATCCTCGTTGTAACATACTTTGGTTTGAAATAATTTTACTTTCGGTTGAATTCAGGTGGAGTTTTTCAGTCAGTTTACCCGGAATACTTGCAACAGTAATTCGTCTGTAGCTATTTGGTTCATATACTGGTTTGCCTTTGTTCTTGAAAACAGGCGACACTATTCCTAATTTGAACTGTTCAGGAATCATACCAGAGTCAAAGATCATATTTACCAGTTTGGTTAAAACAGTCACAATTTTAGAGCCACCATATTTCAGATGTTCACTCATTATACCCATACTATCCGGAGCTTTACCGTTTTTCAAAGTGGTGATAACTTCCTTAACTTCCAATTCATCAAATGTAATGTTCATGGATAAACTTTGGGTACAGATTTCCTCAATCATTATGCGATCTATTTCTACTTGAGAATCATAAACATTATCTGTATTTTCTGAGTTTTTTGGCGTAGAAAGTTTAGTGAAGTAGTCCGCCCATCCTTGACGTATATCTTCGGTTTTTGTTAATTTTTCACCATTAACCATAATGTATGTTGTAGATGCTGAGCTATCTTTCCGTTGTTCACGAATTAATTTAAAGAATATTGATTGGTCTCCTTCATGTGCACTCATGATGTTTTCATATTTTTGTTTCCTTCTAATCGCTTCAAACTGTCTTTGAGCTTTACGTAGGATCTTTTTCGCTTCCTTCATTTGGACATAAGATTCATTTTGCGGATCTACTGGTCTTCCATTTTCTTTCCAAATCCAAAAATAATATTTACTATTCTTGCAAGCTTTGTCTATTTCTGTAGACCACTTACGTTTATGTTTACGAATTTTCCTTTTTGACCGGTTACATTGTTCGGCCGAATAAGCTAGAATGTCACATAGTTGTAATGTAATGGTATTTATAGAGTGTTCATTGTCAACATCTAGTTTATCCAAAGCTGTAGATACAAGCTGTTGATATTTATCAGTGTCAACTTTTCCCCAATTCAATTTACGAGAAACGGTAAAAGTTTTCTTCTCCGGTTTCAAAATTTCCAGATCTACAGTCAATTTACAATGTATAGGGTCATGTTGTGATGTATTAAGTGGCTCCCGATTTAATGACACATAACCGCTTAATAGCTCTGGGTTGCTTTGAACGAAATAGTCAATTTGAGTACTACTTTTTCCACTCGGATGATAGTATGTAAATCGATTATCTAGATCCTTCATCAGGTACAAGTTCACCTCATTCATAAAAGATAAAAACAGTTTGTCTGTGGAGTTAGGAGAATCTCTATTCAATGAAGCATTTATATCACCAGCCAGTATTATGTCACAATTAGGCTTGTATTTTTCAATGATTTCAGTCAAAACATCTAATGATTCCATGTACTCCTGTTCGGCAGAGGCACTGCCCCGACATGGCAAATATACTCCTATTAAGATTATTGGCTTAGGCTTTGCATTAATTTTCACTGTAGCTATACGGCTATTCCCATCTATTTTTTCTTCTATGCAATGGCTAAGACTATTTTTATAACAAATTGCTATTCCCCCCATTCCACGGGGTCTTTGCAAAGGTGATATGGGGTCAAAATCATCAACACACTTTATTAAGCATTTGTATCCCTGCAGAAAATCGGTAATTTCCGAGCTTTCAAAACGGTACAGCCAATGCTCCTGTAAGATGAGAATGTCATTTTCCTTCTGTAGAACATCTATATACGGTTTACTTGATTTAAAACCTTCGACGTTATAGGATAGTATTGAAATGGCACTACATTTGATGTCCGTGCTGTTTGTATTGGCATTGTGTTCATGTACAATGGAGTTGGTGGTATTCTCATTGGTACCCTTGGATGGTGATATGTAGTTATCCATGGCGGTTTGATTACTACTGGGGGATTGCATAAAAAACGGGAACTATCAGGTATATTATGTACTCTCGATTGCTTCCCTTTAACAGCTTCAGAACTGACTTCAGTCGGTTGGCTTTTTACCATATTTGTACCATTTTCTACTTGTGAATGTTTTTCGCTATGCTGGATATTGATATTGTCATTTACATCATTTTTCGTTTCACTGTTCTCTGCCTGATTTTCTTGGGTTTTTGTAACAGTTTCATCGGTGGTTTGTATATGATCATATCCCTCATTAACTTGTATTGTAGCAGGAGGAGCCTGATCTATATTTGATGTCCAAAATGTAGGGGGGTAAACCCCTGAGGCATGGTACTCTGCGTATTAGTAAATTGTTGCACTTTTTGATTCTTTCTAGTGTTGTTATTTGTCTTAGCCTTAAAGTTTTTCTGGACATTACTTTGTCGAGAAGACATAAGTTGTTCAAAAGTGTCCATTCGACACATGTTCCTAATATTTTCGAGTTCTAACTGTCTAATTCTTTGTTCCTGTAAGAGAAGCTGTACATGTGTTGATTCCTGAGCATTTCCCGACTCACATGGTTTACTCTGCTGGCTTTCCCTCTCGTTATCTTTCATACCATCCAACAGCAATATTTTGCCTTTTAAAATCCTATTAGAGTCTTCCATTTCTTTACACTTATTTTCGAGTTTAACAATGTATGCTTTTGCTGTTGATAATTGTTTACGAGTTTGATCTAAGTCTGATTCAACTTTACTTAGTTTCGACTCTGAAGCTTTAAGGTTCTTACGAAGTTTTTCCAATTCACTATGTTCAGTTAGGTTACTCGTTCTATTTGACTGACTCATTGTATTAATACTTGGGCTTCTACCAGCCTGTTTACCAGTTTTTCTAACATCTAAAGATCCAGTGAGCATATCGTTTGCTGCCCTTGTAGATTTCACAATAGTATTTTCAGTATGTGTAGGTGTTTTTGGTAAGTTAGTTTGTTTTGACTCTATCTCAATTGCTGGCATTAATGCTCTCTCATTTGTAAATGTTCTTTCAGTTTCAATGGATTTTCTAGTTGGGCAAGCATTATTATCATCATTATCTGGTAAGATATTGTCTTCAATCAACACTGAGCGTTGTGGAACAAGTTCATCATCAATAAAGTCTTGTATATGGCAACAAGCCGGACATTTGAACTGACTATTGTTTGATTCAATATTACTAATTTGTGACTTTGTTAAACATAGGCAGTGATAGTGATTCCATTTCAGACATAGACTACATTCAACCGCTTTATTATCACAGTATGTTTTGCAGATTGAACACGTTGCAAGGTCCGATGTATCTAGAGATGGTTCAATAGGAGTTATTGCAGTACGGGTATTTATACGGAGGCTATTATCTGAACTGTTATCTGCGCTATTTTTCTCATGGGAGGCCCCTTCTATACTTGGAATTTCAGTTGTGTTCTTAGACCCTTCTTGGTTACATTGATTGATGTATTTGTTGCATGCAAGTTTAACATCTTGAACACATGTTAACGTTAAACCGGTGGTGCTTTAATCGGTATGTTACTGGTCCCCTGCCGATCAGGAGTAAAAGAATGAAGGGTACCAGTTTCTGGTACGAACCACATGAACCTGTATAATAACCCGAATAATCCAGTCGTTATATTGCATTCACTGCGATCGCTCCTCGGAAGGCGGAGAGAATCGGAGACGGAAAGGGCTTGAATTATTCGAGTTACCTGTATAATGGAAAACACCCCTCTGCTGATCTTACATCGTAGATCAATGGTTGACCTTGGCTTACAAGTAAAAATAAACCGGAATCAGCCGAAGATTACCGAGTGATTATCGGAAGCGAGAATACGAATACGACTACTTTATTTTGATTCGGTTTTTACATTAAGAGCTTTTTACCGAATACACATATAACAAAGCATTACATTAAAACACATCATGCACAAACATAAAACACAAAGCAAGACATATTAAGAGCAAATGAAAAAAGCACAATACACAGAGCATAAATAAAGAAAAGCACAATACACAAAGCATATGTAATATTATATGTTACACAGTTTTTTAGTGACCTAATATAGTATATATTGGGTCAGTAAAATTCATATGGGACGAGAGCGAAGCTCGAGTCCCCATATGGAATTTACTGACCCAATATATACTATATTAGGTCACTAAGAAACTGTGTA
>JAOXYH010086801.1:0-10752 GCA_028566455.1 Botula fusca
CTCGCTCATAAAAACTTTCAAGTGACTTTTTTATACTCAGATTCCAAAACAACCAATCAAAATGCTGGACTTACTGTTTCGAGCAAATTTTTTACTCCAAACACTGAGTAAAGTTTTATGAACATGAGGCCTGGATATTGTTTTGAGCACAGTCTGAGCACTAAGCAAAATAATTTAGTTGTACAGATTTCACAGATTTCCATGGTCACATATTTAAATAAACGAAATCGAGGACACTTGCACATCAAATGTCAGTCCAAGTTACTTGAAATCAGGTTCTCTGGATATATAAGTAGTCCTTGATTCGGGCAGCATAAAATAAAGTAACAGACTGAGAAAATAGTCAAAATAAGAATTGTAGGACGAGTATTTATAGAATCACCCATATGAATGCCAATTGTCTGTTGGAAAAGATGTCCAACGATTGAACAAATTTGTTCTCAATCGAACTCATATATGTTAAATAATTGAAGACGTGAAACTAGTAGGGTAGACAGAGTATAGCACCTACTGATGTCAACATAGAATTCAGTTGACATAACGTACTTTCTCTTATATTTCTTTTTGAAAAATACTTTATTAAAATTTGAAGGAAAAGGATTCAACCGTTCATGCAGTTCATCTGATGAATGTCAAGAGTCTCTACAGTGTGTAAATAGCGCATGTGATTGTTATGATTATGAACATTGGACTGGATCGAAGTGCGTAGGTAGGTACAATAATTAGTTCATCTAAGTCTCAATATAAGGGTCTGTATAACGGTTAGTGAGTTCGTGGTAACAATAAAAATTTTGTTGATAACAAAACTAGCACAAACGTCTATCCGAGACTTCTTAACAGTCGACGCAAACTTTAGAGAAGCAGATGATGATGAAATAGAGTTCCGAGCTGTCGAAATTGTAATAAAAGCTGTCGATTCATTGGCGATTCGCCAGCCTTTTTGTCCTCTTGCTACCGACACTCAAGCCATTGACTTTCGATTTGCTGACGAAGCTCGGCACTCTCCCTAGCGAAAAGCTGACCTAACCTTTCGCTAGAGAGGATTAACCCTTCTACAGCCGAGCTCGATCCCTCGCTGGTGAGCATTCGTCTCTTTGTCGGCCTGATTTCGCCAGCTTAGAATGAAAACAAACGTTGCCTACATTTGGCAAAGATATCCATACATCGCTAAGGTTACGGGAATATTGCCAAATTATAGGGAGAATATAGTGAAACCGACGAATCAAGGGAAAATCAACGTCATATCCAAGTTGAACTCATTCAAGCCAAACGTAAAAACAACCAAGTCATTTCCGGGTTTTTTATTAGAAAGGTATTATGTTTATTTATTTATTATGCATTACCCCTAAATTCATGCCAGTCAGGCACATAATTGTCCTTGACGGAATGAATAAACCCTATCACACTAGATGACATTTATTATGTTTACCTGCAATTTGACCATTCGCTAGCAAAACTTCGCCCGCAATTCGACAGCCGAACATACATAACTTTCGAGAGGTTCCAGCTGTGTATTGCTATTTCGAAATGGAAAAATCTGTTGGAATGTTGGACTATGATAGTCTGAATACTTCAACTTGTTTGTTGTATTCCAATAAATTATAGAAGATCCCAAACTGTCATCCAAGCTCGTATACCATAAGGAAACAGACCAGACCGTGAATGGACAAAAATACGACCATGAAAACCAAGTAACACAACAAAGAAACCAAAAACAGAAAATGAGTAACCCTAATCCAGCCTAAAACCGAGGGCGAACTCAGGTGCTCCGGAAGGGTATGCAGGTCCTGCTCCACATGTGGGACTCATCGTGTTACTCACGGCGAACATCAAGTAAGCACCATGAATGAGAAAGCCCGGGGATTGCATTATGACACAGAAAACAGATCTTTAATCATCTGTCAGACAGAAATTCCATAATGATGAACCAATTCCTGATGGCGACTGTAAAACATACCAAGTGAAGGCTTAAAAAACCCGATTGATCAGCAGTTACCCTCTATCCCAAAAATCAGAGAAGGAAACGAATGCTCAAAAGTATTGTATTAACTGAGATATATATACTCCATACGCAGATGGTGCTAGAATATTGCTTCCAATGATAAGGACGTTTACAATCGGAAAGTTGAAGTCATCTCTTTTGTTGTAAATGCTTTTGATTCAACTGTCCTTCATTGTTAATTTCAAGATGAAGGATACAGTATGAAGCAAACGTTTAAGTATCGGTTCCTTTATTTCAAGTTCAATTGAATAGATGCGACCCAAAAAGTTTCCAAACATAAGATTTTTTTAAAGAGAGGACGTCATCTATATAGCGAAAGGTGAAATTAAAGGATTGAACAATGGTGTTGAATCGATTTAAGTAGCTATGTTATCTATTTGATATGTGTAAAAGTATTGTAAATCAGTGTGATTTATATCTAATTTTATTTATATTCCATTTTTTCTTAAGACATTATGAAATAAGTCTTTAAGGCTAGTTTTAAGATAAGTATAAGTAATTGTTACATAGAGGATGGAAAACTCAAAAGATTTAACGCTATTGTGAAAAAAAAATCAAATGCTTGATGAAATTATAAAGTAGAGATCGAAATTTCACGAATGTAAGTAATTTTTACATTTTTATACCCCCTCTACCGATAACGGGTATAAAGTAATCAGTATGTCCATTCGTCCGTCCGTCACACCCTATTATCTGCACTTACTCAACTATCCAAGGGATTTCTATTAAAACTTTCAGACATTCTTTAGTAAATGGCTTTGTGCATTTACTTATTTGTTGGATTTTTCCAGTTTTTGCTAAATTTTGCTGATGTTTGGACTTTGTCCATTAAGCATATAAGGCTATGGGGAGAGGGTACTGTTTCCTTATCCTTAACTCCTGCTAACCAACTTGATGGATTTCAATATTGGTTTTAAGACATTATTCTTCCCATATTGATGGTATGCACCTCTTATTTTGCTTTTTAATTTCTTCTGTTTTTCAACGTGTTTGTTCATTTTTGGAATTGATCATGTCAACCAATAAAATTGCCACATAAAGCTGTATAGAATACGGTTGCCTTATCCATAACGCCTCCTTAATAACCCAGTGGATTTTACTAAAACATTTAGGCATTCTTTTTCACATAATTATGCACCTTCAATTTAGTCTGTGGATTTGTTTTTATTTTTACTAAATTTTGCTCATTTTTTAAATTTGTCATTAATGCTACAACAACTCATATCAGGCTATAAATTGGGAAAGCATACTGTTGCCATATCCGAAACTCCACTTTAACAACTTGAAGGATTCCAATATTATTTTAAAGTGTATTCTTCACATATTGATGATGTGCATCTCCTATTTTATTTTTTATTTCTTCTGTTTTTAATAACATTTTGCCCCTTTTTAGACTTTGTCATTTCAGTCTATAGAATTGTTACCTAAAGAGGTATAATGGCAAAGGGTACTGTTGCTTTCCGAAACCCCTCCTTAACAACTCAGTTGATCTCAATAAAACGTTTAGATATTGTTCTTCACGTATTGATGATGTGAACTTCCTCCTATCTTGCCTTTGGATTTTTCATTTTTCCCCGGCACCCTGATCGGGGCTCCGTCTACAGAGCTGTCCGAGCATGTCCCCACGGTAGTGGGTAGGGAAATGCCCTGTCGACGCGGAGTAGCCTAGTTTAGACAAACTGTGTGGAGAAACGCTACGCTCCATGCAGGAAAAAGACCCCTTCTACATATTTCGAAAAAAGTAGGCCACTTGGGGGCCGTATAGAAGTCTAAATTTCTAGCCCTACCCATCTCTCAACTTTTCCATCGGCAGTCAAAACTCGTTTCCGTTGAAAAAAACTACGAAAATCTCCCTTATGCAAAGTTCTGCCCATAGGTGGTTTTTGCTTCCTATTGCGGTTATTTTGGCATAATCTCGCTTTTACAAATTTTTGATAATAGTTGTGGTCTTCCAAAGTTTTGGTCCCTAGCATCGCTGGCGAGTAATTAATTTACGAAATGTGCACATCCGATGCATCGGTATGATATGTATCACACTTTGTTTCTCTACCATATATACCACATTTCCACATGAACAGCTGAAGTCTAGACTCGGGGATCTAATATTATCGTTGTTTCTCGAAGAACGGAGAATAGATACAAATTTATTTTGTCCGCAGAAATTCCACATATTTTATGATGAGAAAATCTTCAAAATACACCAAAAACGGTGTGATCAAAGTTCTCGAGCTTTTTATCGACAAAATATTTGTCCAGTGTAGTGGCCATGTTTTTCAACTCTAATAAGGATTAACTGTGCCCTCCTCGCTCGCCGAACTGTTTTTTTTTTGCATTCCTGTAATTCCTGTAAGGCTGTTTTCATAATAAAACTTCTACAAAAGAATGAAAGGCATTTTGGCGAAGTCAGATCAGTCTCGTGTCTTGACCTACTATCAAAAATAGACTGAAGAGTACGCCTATCGACCAAACTGTATGATAAAAGCAATGACTCCCGTGACCAATGTCAAGTTCTCATAAAAATTGGACACGACGGATCAACAATATTTGGTTTAGGTGTGCATGTCAGTCTGGCAGGTATAACTTTACTTTGACCTCATTTGTCAGTCTGATCACTATTATTTTCACTACTAGACATCATAATTATGTAAATGGCATTCGGCATAGTTGGTTTCTGATCAATGTTGAAACACAGTGTGTACATTGAAGGATGATACAGAATATCCAATTTACACGAGGTTGGTGAAACATCTTTGCGTGTCATCTCTTGTTGCTGTTGTCTGAGTTGATGCATCAAAATCGTTATGAAATGTATCACACGTTGTTTTACTCTGTAGTTTTATGTCTTATTCTGATTTCGGTTTTTATATTCCATTTGATATTTTTATATTCCATGTGATATTTTTATATTCCATGTGATATTTTTATATTCCATGTGATATTTATCTTTGTTCTTAGCCCTGGACTTTTGGCTTATTCATTATCTTTCTAATCGCAGTTTGCCCCGATTTTTATTTGTCTTTGATCCTTGATGTTTGGCTGAAAGTCTGACTGATTGTACGTCGTCCTAAGAGCGGGTTTCCCCCAACTTCCCTTACAAGTCAATAACAATGTAGAGGATTTGACAACTGTCTATAGTAATTAACGGCAAACTCATTGAGACAAATGGAGAAAAGATATGCAAGGAAAATAGACCATTCTTACATATATGTTGCTTGTTTTGAGGTCATCAACATGACGGGAAAAAGGCAGTGGATGTGGAACAAATTAATGTCTGGACAATGTAAAATAGATTTATATCGGTAATGGATTGTAATGACCATTATAGACTCCAAAACTGTCTTAGGAATATATCTGAAAACCAGTAAAAACTACACTCATAGAAATGCACAAGCAAGGACACACGTCACATAAAATTAAAAACATAATAATTTACCTACATGCTAAACTGGTTTACATTTGCACATTTTGCATATAATCTCACTTAAAAAATGTTACTGATATTGAACTTGAGACTTATTTATGTTGTATTGCCATAACGGCAAAATCAATTGAATATTCAAAAGCTTCTACCAAGTACGGTTCTCACTGGCCAAGCTCTTTCTGAGAAGAAGTCAAACAAACAGAAACAATGGCAACCATTTTGCAAATTGGGCGAGGTTACCGGCATAACTAACACATTTTGTTCAAACAGACAGAGAAGCTTCTATGAGGAATAAACAATGTGTCAATCAATCAGACGCCATGGTAGATATGTTTGCAGGTCCTCAGATGCAGCTTTAGAACATAATTATATGACGAACAGTCCTATCAGTCTTATATAAATTTATCAGCTAATTTATAAGAATAAGTTGACATTGTGTCAACAAATCAGTACCCAATGAAGCAGTATAAAAAAAAAACCTCCCCGATCATCGAAGACAGTTCAGGACCAAAACAATGTTAGACTGGTTTCAGAGTAGAACTTTGAGTGGAAAGTTCACGGCGGCGGATGTCGGACGCAAAGTGATTACAAAAGCTGTTTCTGATGTTTGACAAGGTAAAAAGAAAGTACATTCATTTCAAAACCCATGCAGATGCCAGCAAAATGAAAAACTCGTAAAAGCGATAACAAAATTCAAGGCTCTGAAACAACTTAAAAATGCAAGTTATAATCATAAAACAGACTTTAACAAACGGAACAATAGTATGATAGTACGGATTTTGTACTTGTAGGTGACAACCTCGTTGCAATAATTGCTGGAATTGTAATCAGTGTACTGGTAGTCATCGGTGCTGCAATAGCTGGAGTGATTTATAAAGTTTGTTTTGCAGCCAATGCAGCTGTAGCGCCTGCTATATGAGGATCAGGAACTAGCTTGTTGATCCACCAAAGGTTTTTATTTGCTGCCGTCTTTCTTGAACATTATCTTTCATTAGTATAGAGCACTACTAAATGTCTAATCATATTTTGTTTTGAAGATTCTCCAAAGAATATTGTAAAAATAGGAAAATGATCATACATTACAATTTTCATATACAAAATATGCCCTTTTAATGCACAGCAATAGTTCATGTAGAGGCCGTTTAGAGTAAGCTTTACAGAACAAGAAACTAATAACCAGAAAATGTAAAAAACATTTGTGCAAAAGAAAATTTAGATGAGGGACAGTTGCATATAATATTCTTATTATTTGTAAGGCTTTGATGATTGCTACAAGCAGTTGCCTATTTGCTTAAATACTTCTGTACAATTTTATTTTTGGTCTCGAAATTCGATAACACTTGATAGTTACAAAAGAACATGCATCTGATCCTTCTTGTTCTAACAACTAAGATACGTTTATATATTTCTACTGAAGTTATTATCAGATCTGCTACAATTTCCTAATGCGAAACATTGTTGTCTGGAATATTTTTTCAAATGCTAGCAGAGTGCACTATGAACACGAGAGGTAAATTCTGCCCGAACGTCAACCGCGCGCGTAGGTTAATGAAATATTCCAAAAATAAAAAATCAACAAATGCAATTGTGTTTCCAGGTTTTGCCTTCTAGTTTTATATGTGCATATATTTTTCTTCGTAAACAAGTTCCGGTATTACATTGTATATTACTATGGAAGTGATATTTTCTGCTTAGATTTGACTGTGTAACTTAAATTACATAATTAATGTGATACTTAAAACATTCAAGTTTGTTTTAAATTTTTGTTTGTTTTTAATTTTCCTCCCTCCCTCGTAGGTTTTGTCTTTAAAGGGTGACGTCAAACGTAAAATTAATTTAGGATGGCCTTATGTTAATGATGGGGTATAACATTAAATGCATTTTTTGCGAAGTCAATTTTAAAAACTGACTGTCAAAAAACTATGTACAAGGGAGATAATTTTTTATCACTGAAAGTAAAATAAACGGAAAAGTAGTAAGAATATTTTGAAATGGTGTTTTACTTTTTTTCATATTCCTGACTGTTTGATCGCAAAATTAAGTGCATTATACGTCTTTGTCAATGTGGTCAATAATGAACAAATGGATAAATCAGATAACTGATAAAAATATGTAACGATATAGATTTACAACCTGAGTTTTGATGACCATTTACATATCAATACTGTTTAAGAAGCACACATTTTGTGTTAATATATTTTTGTCTCGGTGACCCATATGTTAATTATCCGGTAAACAGAAACAAATTTAGATATTTACTGTCTGCTGCGGAGAATAATTTTGTTTGTTGATTTTGTGACATTAATTATCTTGTGCAATAATACCACTATGATACTACGGGCTCTGTTTTAAATAACTTGTTTTATTTATTTATTTTTTTTTGTGTATATTTTACATTTAATTTAAATAGTTATTGACAGATCTGCTGAAATTACTAAAAGAATAGTCAATTTTGGTCTTAAAATAACTACTAGTGCGCTAGATATAAACGAAATTAACA
The DNA here is from genome assembly GCA_028566455.1 of Botula fusca. NCBI lineage: Eukaryota > Metazoa > Mollusca > Bivalvia > Mytilida > Modiolidae > Botula > Botula fusca. The sequence goes on from JAOXYH010086801.1 coordinate 7,924, forward strand.
ATTTGGGATAACTTTTTATCTTGTATGTACAATAATATTTTGTGTCAAAAACCTCTTTGTCTGAGATAGCTTTTATAATAGAGTGCAGTAGGAACAGGGGATTTGATTCCTGTAACCATATTTTTATGCAGTAAGAACATTTTTGAAATACAATACTTCATGTATTTACTTACTATGTTACATGGAATTCTTTACAGTCAAAAATAATTTCCAATTTTAAAAGAATTTTTTTAAAGAATGCACTATCCAAAAGGTATTTGCAATTGAAAGTAATTAAAGTAGCTTCTTTACTAGAAATACAGCTGGACCACTTCCTGTTGTCTTCATTTCCTCAACATATTAACAAAGTTATATCCCTGACACTTCCTTTTGTCTTTATTTCCTAAACAGAGAAAGTCAGGGACTCATTAAAAGACAGAAAACACAAATTTTATATTTATCAAGTCCAAATGTTTATTAATATCTGCGGTATAAACACAATATAGGGTCAATGTCTGAGGATATCAATTTCTTGTTTTGGACACGAAAATGTCGAATGACTCGGTAAACCACGTCATTCTCCAGTTTCTAAGCCTCGTACAAGAAGTTGATATTTTTCAGACATTGACCCATATAGTGTACCAAGCTGCAATTTTCATAGGCTGAGAGATCCTAAGTGGGGGTATGCATAATAAAATGCAGGTATAATGATAAATTTAGAACGACACTGTAGTTAGCATCATGTACATATATGAAAATCTGTCTTAGGTTTATTGTCTTTATTGTTTCATTTTCACCATGTGCTTTGTTTTCTATTTTTGTTAAAAGACTTTATGTCCTCAAAGGTTTATTGTTTTTATTGTTTCTTTTTTTACAATGTGTTTTATTTGATTTGTTAGCTTATTCTCTATTTGTTGAAATACTTTCTGTCTCAGTGACTCACAAGACGTGTGAAAACAATGATGGTTCTGATATATATTAGCGCTGATTTTGTGCAGTTCTTAACCTTGTGCAATTATACGGCTGTGATTCAATGATTCTGTTTTACTGAAATGGTATTTGTTGTTACTACATGGTCGTTACAAGCGTGTTGATCGTTAATCTGTGCATTTTAAAAGAATCCTTAATGTTCCCAAGTGTTCATATAACTGTATTACTTCAATAGACTTCTGAAGCACGAAAAAAATTGGGCCATGCTTAAAAGCGTTCAACCATAAATGATTTGTATGTTTAGAAACACGGGTCTATTCGTGATTTTGTGGTATGGTTGGGTTGATATCATTTTTACAAAGACCTGAGTCAAAACTTGACCAAGATAAACGGGACCATCTTGAAAAGCGTTCAGCCATAATTATCGTATTTTCACACATTGCGACTTTCCGGTAATGTTTTAGTTCATGGTGGAGGTCACTTTTATTGGCAGAGAGGGATGGAGAGAACGACAGCTATGGCAGATAACTCACTAAACTTTATCACTTACTGATGCGGGGCGTACGCAAGCCGGGGCTTCTGTAGAACTAAAAGGATTTTTACATGTACAGACAACCCTTCAAAAAGCAAGTCTGCTATCCTGATACAACGCTGAACTATAGTTACTTGTCATATTTCCCTATGCCTATATCACACTGCACAAACCTATTGAAATTGTCATGTCGCTTTGTGACGTCACAATGTTTGTCTCGACGTTGACGCAGACTAATCTCGTATACTTCAGGTTAACTTGCCCAACACAGAAACATCATCGTTTTGAGTAAGAAAACCTAAAACAAATAATACGATAAGCCAATTATCAGGTTTTCCTTATATAAATATTGTAAAATATTAGAATGCTCGAGACAATATGAAGCTTTTTAGCTCGTTCGCTTGCGCTCACTCGCAGAAAAACCCACATAATGTGGCTGATATTTTACGATATCAATATGCGGAAAACCTGATACTATACATATATATTGTCAGTTACTATGTCTGTGCATTTTGTTCTAAGCTGCAAATTTTAGTCAGACAAACAATTGTGTAATTTTAATGCACGCTTTGTTTTTTATCTTCTGATATTAATTGTTTAGTTATCAATTCGAAATTGTCATACCTTACCTAAGACATTTTAGAATATTCTTTGAATGTATCCTATCCGTCCAAATGACAATTTCCGGTGAAATCGCTATTTACTTGTGATAATTTTAGAATTATTTTATATTTTGTTATATTTGGAAGAATTTGTATTTAATTTTAATAATAAAATTATATTGAAACAATAGGACAGTTTTAGTGTTCAGCTGAGATTTTTTATATTCCAGAAGGGGTCATGCAGATGTGGGAGGGAGTACTAAGAACGGACGAACAGGAAATAACAAATGTTATTTCACGATGACCGAAATACTGATTTTCATTGGTTTAAATGGTTTAATGTAACTCCAAAACAAGTATTAGTATATTCAACTTTTCTCGTATAGAGTGAGTTCTGTCCAAATATTCCATATTACACTTTGAGAGTACGAATTCTTCTATGTGGCAGATATCCTATCCCCACAACATCCGCGTCTTTTTGACCAAGTCTACTTCGTTTACGTAGTCCATTCATAAAATGTATTTCCCATTAGATTTCGACATGTAACCAACATTCATATACTGAAGTGACTGCATGCTGGCAGCATTCGATAAAGTAATTTACATTTCTTATTTCAAAGTTACTTTTTTCCTGGTGAAAATAGTTAACATCAAGGAAACATCCCATGCATATGGATGTTTATTGACAGAACACCCCTTTCAAAAAACGAATAAACCGTTGGAGCAGTCGGAAACGACAGCTAATCCCCTCGCCCGTTGTTCAGCCACTTTGACAATACTTTAACT
>JAOXYH010086911.1:0-10745 GCA_028566455.1 Botula fusca
TAGCAAAAAAGCAGTCAGTGACCAGAACTGCTCTGATTCTTGAATAGAACTATTCTGATTCTTAATAGAGCTGTTATAGCTTGACAAGAACTGCTCTCATTCCTGACTAGAGTTTTTCTAGCTTTTGAACAGAACTGATCTGATTCTTGACAAGAGTTGTTCTAGATCAGACCTGTTCCAAGTTAACTTAGAATAGCTCTCCTGGCAGCTCTTCTAGTTTACTTGAACGAGAGGTTAGAACTGGTCGCAACTATAACTGATATCAAAATGTTGATATTTATATGCTTAGTCATTAACTTTTTATCAATACTTGGATGTGCGAACTTGAATGGAAATGACAACTGGCTATTAAAGAGACAAAATAGAATTCAATGTGAACTGCTTATTGTATAATAGCCAAAATACATTATATATAACAAAGGCACCGCATAGCGAAGCATCTCCTCGCAACCCCACAAAACTGAAATTGGCTTAATTCTGGGTATGCACTGTGTCCTTGAAAATTTACGGGCTTTCGGCACTCTTCTTAGTTAAGATCTGTGCAAATTTTGGAAGCTGCACTCTGCCCACAAGTATCACATATGGCCAAACATGTGACTTGGCGATGTGAAATTGACCTTTGATCTTGAAAAATCAATAGGCTGTCTGCTCTCTTCGTAGTAAATCCATGCAAAGTTTTGTTAAGATGCATTGAAAAAAACTCAAGCTGCACTGTGTCCTCAAATTACGGCCAAACCTGTGACAATGATAAGCTATAGTACATTTGTATTCATTTAATTTGGAAATGTAGGTTACTTGTACCTTTGTTTTCTTCCATCCATTCACACCACACTGGCGTTCACACAACAATATTTTAAACAACGGACATTGAAGCAAGAATGTTTCCATGTATGATTACTTGTGTTGCCTTTCATCCATTCTCACCATAATTCCCGGCACCTGGGTCAGTCCCAAGGGCTCCGTCCACAGAGCTGTCCAGATGCGTCCCCACGGTGGTAGTTAGGGGAATGCCCTGTCGATGCGGGGCAGCCAGGTCATAATACGGAAAGCCTAGACGTGAACCATAGTGGGCAAACTGTGTGGAGAAACGCCATGCTCCGTGCAGGATAGAGATCCCTTCTATATATTTCGATAAGAGTAGGCCTCTTGATGCCGTATAGAAGTTTAAATTTACCGCCCTACCCATCTCTTCCCTTTTCCAGTTGCAGTCAAAACTCGTTGGCCCGGTTATCCCATCCGCCTTTTCTAAAAAGATTTTTTGAATTGATTAACCTGTTTTCGTCCTGACTTAGTATAGCTGAAATATTGCTGGCTGGACGTTAAACTCCCATTAATCAGTCAATCTCACCATAATTCTTTAAAGAACACACTGAAGCAACTATTTTTCTTCAGATTTTTGCTGCGAATTTTCTTAGTCAATTTTATCCGAGAAAACGAGAACTTTCTAAATGTCTTGGGGAGACTCGTTTTTCTCCTCATAGATTAATTGGTGAGAAGGAATACTAATCTTAAATTGCTTGTACATATATCCTTGAAATTCTTTTAGAGGGTTACAAACATGGTTTACTAGGGCAATATTTCTTCGTAATTTAGTTCCAATGTGATAAGCGGTTTAAGAGGTCTCCAATGAGAAAAATCAAAAGACTGACGTATGGGTGCAAAGTGAAGACAATACCTTACTTCGCATTTGTTTGGGAAAGATGACCTGAAAATCGTTTGATATACATTGTAAAAGATGGCATTAATGCGAGCACTGTGCGTAGTGTACATGTAACTCCAGAAAAGCTAATTCGAAAATAAGTAACGTCATAGAATACCTTTGTTATAGGCACTAAAATACGTCTTACTGTATGTCTTAAAGTTTCAAACTATTTATATCCATATGTGTTATATCGGTTAAAAAAATAAAGATCAAACTTAACTACTTTTATTTGTTAGTTATTTTATCATTTGGTCTGAATTACATTCTGATACATGTAGTAGACGGAAATTCGTGTTTTGTGAACCTTTCGATGACAAACTCATGAATTATTCAACCTAAACTTTAGCCGAGAGCTAATTTTATAGTTTCCGTAGGTACATGTATTATTTCTAATCACGGTCTAACATTTTACTGACCCTCTAAGAAACCATAGTGCCGCAATTTCTTCCGATAACGTATAATAATAAATATAAACATATAAATATATAATAATCCATGTTTTTTTTCTTTTCTTAGTGTCAATGTACAAAACGTTAGAGGCGTCTTACAATACACAGACCGAAGTGATTTAATATTAAAGTTTTATTACAGTCGTGTTCACTTACCTGTAAATTCTCTAGTTTATTTCTAAAAATATTTAAGGTCAATATCGATTGCTCTCAGGTAAACCTAAAATTATCAACACGGAAATGGCGCTCTACCACTTGCTGTTTTTCTGCTTTTATCTAACTTTATCAGTGGAGTGGGAGGGTAAGTACGGCAGCAATGATGTGATGATATATATACATATCTAAATTAAATGTACTTCACATATTCAGGCAGAACACTTGTACATTTGTAAGCTTAAATGGACGACAATTTATAAACACCTTTTTATTTTGTAACAGTCCCGAGAGAACTTGGAAAAATTATGATATTTTTATCTGTAAAATTATTGAATAATGGGGATTACAATCACCAATGTCTATCAAACGTTTAAGTATTAACGTTTAAATATTAACTGTACATGTAGCTAGAGGTTATACAAGTACGATTATTTGGTGTTTTTGGAAAATAACAGATATCTTTAAAATGTGCACAGGAGTGGGAAACCACTGTATGATGTTATATGTTAAATTTCCACTTACAAAAGTAATTAATCTAAAATATTATAGCAAGACTGACACAGAAATTATTATTAAGTCGCAACAACGCGAGTTGGGTGTAGGGGCTGTAAGATATAGAAATGCCTGTTCCATCCGTTCGTTCGACCGAAGTGGATACTGTACCATTTCATTTCTTTTCTAATTCGAATGAAACATATACATGGGCTTGACAGTAAATTTTGGAACAGATTCAAGTGTGAGAGTGATCTAAAAATGTATTCTGAACTTATGACCTTTAAATGATTGTACAATTCTTCTTTGTGTATATTGATATATTTGTTTAGTTTTTATTTTTCTGTTTATTTATTTATTAATGTGTTTGGTCTCACGGTAATGTAACTATTCTCTTACCGAAATTTTTGGGAAAGGTTTTGCTTACCATAGTCATTTTAATTTAAAAATACGATTTGACTATCAAAGGGAGACAATTCTAAAGTTACATTCACACAAGAGTAATACGTTTATCTTGACAATATTGTTAGTCTTATATTTCAACTTACTCCATACTTTAGATAAATGACCAGAATTATAAATACAATTGAATAATTGTTAAATGATTCAAGAATGCTTTCCTTTCATTTCCTAATTCAACTTCCAGCCAGTGAACGTACTGTTTTACATGACCTGTCATAAACGTACTTTTTATTTACAGTACCGGCCAGGCTATTGACTCGTCACCAATAATGTAAAAAGTAAAATATTGAATCACACTTGCTTCTTATCACGGTTTACTGCGACTACGGCTCCCGGGATTTGGCTGTTGTATCGACTGCTCTTGTGTTGAAGACATGTTACATGTTTTTTTCTTCTAAACGAGATTTGTGTTACTTTTGTCAAGAACGTTTTACTGTAGTGTAAATGTACATGTGTAAATGACCGATCTCTTCTCGAGGCTTCTTCAGTGGTTTCACACTTTTCAACTGATTTCAGTCTTTCTTTGCGTTAGGCTTTGTCACAAAATTTTCTGGTGGAAACGTTGATGTGAAAACGGTTCCCTTCCAAATTGTTTATAATTGAAAAATATATTTTTGCCAGTCATATAAACTATGAACATTGGATGAAAATACTCAAATGCTAAATGTCAGCTTTATGTATAATAGTTGGAAAAATATCAATCCTTAAACCTCGATCGAAATTGAGTTCTCAATTTGCTAATACAAGCTCTAAAATTGAAAATTATGCACGAGCACTATGTACATGCTATGGTGAGCTTTTGCCATCACTTGGCGTCCGTCCGTCTATCTTTCCGTCGTCGTAAACCCTTTCAAAAATCTCCTCTGAAACTACTGAATTGGTTCAATCAACACATAGCCATGAACACCATTGGGATGCCTAGATTCTAATTTATATCCAGGATGTCCGTTGATGAACAAAAATGGCTGATGTTGCTATAAATAGAACATAAGGGTAAAAAGACCGTTTTTGGTTTATTATAGTAATAAAAATTGTTTTGAATTGAAGGAATTTATCGGTATGTAAATGAGACCAACTCTCTCATAAACCGAATGAAGTCCGAAGGACTTTGTGTAAGGTTTATGAGTGAGCTGGTCGAGTTTACATACTGATAAATTCCGTAAAAACAGCTTTTATTACTTATAATTCCCAACTTTTTAAAGAAGATATATTTAGTTGAAAATAATTAGACAGTAACAAATGCACTATTTTGCTGGTTCATAAATTCCTAGGCTAATCGTTTATCGATGTATAAACGTCTTTGCTTTTCATGACCTTTAACCAATGAAAATTGGCTTTACATCCAGTACCGGAATTATATCCCCATAACTGGAACCCATAGGGTAAAGCTGCGAAGGGTGAAAATAATCAGACACTCCTTTTATGAGTTATTGGCCTTTAAATGAAAATTTTGACTTTTTTTCTGTTTTCGCCAATACCTTGAAAACCATAACAGATGGAGAGAAACTTTAAAAAGCAAAAATAATCAAGTCAAGCTGTACAAAAGACTACATTACACCGAAATTGTCAGACGAAATGTAAATTGACGATTTATACTGTTTTGGTCCAAATCTTGAAAACAGAAACGACAACCAGTAGAAATGATCAGCAAGTCAAACTCCACAAAATTCGCAGAGCTCTATGAAAAAATGTAAATTTTGACTTTTTTACTGTTTTTGCATATACATGTATATGTAACAGACGGATAGAAACTAAGAAATGAAAAACAAACACAAATCGGCAAATCAAGCTCTTCAACAGTCTCTGTTATCACAAAATCATCACTTGACTCCTTACACGAGTTATAGGGTCATAAAATGATTTTTGCTGTTTTTGCTAATATCCTGAAAACCACTGTAAAAAGTAAAGATAATTAGCAAGTTAAGCTCTACAAAAGTCTTGTATTAAAGAACTTGACAATTTTGAACCCAAATCGGCCACATTTGTCGATGAGTTGTCCCCTTTCAGATGTATCCAGAAGCCCATCCAATTCCATAACCAAAATAGAAATTTCTTCAAATTGCCAACATACATGTAGCTTCATTTTAACCTGCAAATTAAGACATTCTTGAAAAGGCCAGGTAAACCATTGTGAGCGATACAGGCTCAGTTGTTCCTCTAGTTTCATATCGCCTACCATATCAATCAATCCAACGACGCCCGTACATATATAGTACCGAGAAGTTTGCCCGAGGCACTGATATGGGTCTAGGATTAGTATGGTTAAACATATCATATTCTATTTATCATATACATTAAATGTGACATTTTCCGGTTGTGACTAGTTCCCATACCACCAAGCGTGCTGATATGAGTCATATGATTTACTAGGGAAGTTATAAGGAGTTTCAGTCGTTACTGATATGGATGTCGTAATGGATAATATCATTGGCAAAATTGTTCAAAGAGTAAAATGTGCAGTACATTTATTTTACTAAATATCGGCAACAGAATACCGAAGCAACAAGTTCAAGTCCTAAACGTCTTGAACTAAATGAGTAATAATAGGAGGGTATATGCATGTATGATAATTTTCATATCACACCTTAACTGGGACTCTCATATTAGCTACAGGACCAAAGGACCTCTGGCGATTAGAGGGTCTCGAGCCTTCGGTCTTCTGCTAAATATTGGGTCTCGAGTTTATATGGGGTGTGATATGAAAATTGCCTTATATTAACTTTTTGTCATATTATTCAAAATCGCAAAGTCCTTTCTGGCTGTCGGCATCGCATCCCGACAAATACTTTACATGATTTGTCGTTGTTTGTCAAACAGCTATTATGTAAAGACCCGTAAAATTTCAAAAAAGTAATTTCCTGTAAATGCTGTTATCACACGACGCAAATTCAATTCTTTGAATCGTTGTAATGCCGCTTTCAGCAGTTATATGCTTTGTTATGGTGGTCAGATTTAATGGAAAAGGAAGTGGTGGTTCCTAGAGAGAACCACTGATCATAGTTTGAACAGGTAACTGAAATTTATAGACTGCTAGTGGAGTGCATCCTTTTTGCAAACTGATGAACTGTAGTAATCGTACAGGTAGAGGTACACCCTCTGCCATTCCTTGACAATGAAACGTGTTTCCTTATACAAGTATAGTTCACACCTCAATTGCGTTGCGATCTTTTTTTTCAGAATTGAAGTTACTGATAGCAGAGAACACTGAAATTACAGAACTGAACCTCAATACTGGTATTTCATCTGAAATAGAACAGCCAAATCTGATTGATGTTTTGTTTATGGCTTACCACAATGAAACGAATTTTTTATATTGGACGGAGTCCGATTCTATTTTACGGTAAGATGTACAGTCAAAACTACTCTTATTGTCTCTGTATAAAATGTCACTGTCACTTATTTGCTTTCTCGACCAATGTGCCTGCATAATAAACTGGTATACAAGATCACCTACCAAAGGTGGTCATTGGCCACCCTGAATGGATATACACTTGTGCTAAAACCTGTGTACATTGGTACAAGTTGACATTTTTTTTATGGATACCGAAAACTGTTTTGACTAGCACCAAACGTTTTTAATTAATTTGATTTCACTAATTACATGTAAACTTCCGAAGACTTGTTTTATAAGAACTTACTTATAGATAACCACTTTCCAATTTGCTCTTAATTACCTCCCCTGATTTCTAACTAAGTCTATCGGCCATAAAAAGCTATGAGATTCTATTACAGTATCCCTAATTAAGCTGTATATTGCTGCAATAAACAGCTTTAGCCATACATTTGATGAAATGATAGTTGCTTAGGGTGTTTTCGCATCCTGTCACATCAATATGATTTCAGCAGCAGTACAGCTAAAATGATTACATATTAAATAAAATTCCCCTATAACCTAATGACAACATAGCCGTAGCTTGAAATCAAGAGGGGTAATACAGATCAATTTGGAAAGTGGTCACAGATATGTTCACAGAATAAAATCTCAATTAAATTGTGTGTCTTTTCACAATACTTTAGTCACATAAAATAATAGTCCTTGCTGTCATAAAATCATAAAGAAGAGATTGTTACATGTACAAAACGGTCACCCGTGTATAGTGGTTACTTTTTGATTTTCTCAAGAGTGACCATAATAGACAGGTCTGACTGCATAGTTACTGTCCTAAAACTTCCTTGGTAAGTCGTTATTAATTCACGATGTCCAAATGCACATGCCTTTCTCATTTATGTCGGGGAAAAAGTTTTCACACATACAAAATATGAACGTTTCCTTTTTTTATTTATAAAGACAACTACATGTACATGTATGTTTACGGGTTGGGATACCTTCTGGTAGTTGGGTACCGGGCAGGGGGCACTGGAAGTAGAAAACACTCTGCTTCATATGGGGGTCTCATATATTATGGAATGTAGAATATCCCACCCATTTATACATGCATGGTTTCATCAAATTCTACATCCATTCAGTAATGGAGAATGGACGACAAATTGTAAATTCTTAAAAAAGAATTTACGAGACCCGAAGGGTCGAGTTAATTCTGTTTACGAATTTACAACTTGAAGTTCATTCTCTTACTTAATCCATTTCTCAACGTTTCTCAACAAATCCTCCGTTACCGTCTATTTTAACGAATTTTACTTTAACTTAATACTTGATTAAATGTGTTTCCTACATTCAGTGTAAACAAATCAACATTTCTAAACCATACGGTTCTCAAATTTTGGCAGCACATAGTTTAACCTTTTGGTCAATTTTATCCAATGTTAAAATAAATGATTTGCAGTTACAATAAAGCTTACATTAATTAAGTCTTGATACAAATGTGAACAGTATTTCATTTAAAATAGAAATAAACAGTGGTCGAAAACCCTGTCGTTTATGTTGTAACATATATCTGTTAAATTAACACTTCTCACACGTGGACAGCGTGGTCTATTTGGATAGTGTCATGGGACAGAATACTCTTCATTCCCTTACTACGTTGGTTCGAGCCTCGGTCATGGAAAAATATTTTAAAGACTAAAATCAAACTTGGAAATTAACCATTTGCCAAAATTATGAACTTCATTAAGTAAACATTGCAAATTAGAAGTAAATTCCTGGAAAATAATTTACAGTTAGAACAATAGAATGACGTCAGAGAAATAGATTAATAACATATAAGAGAGAGTCTTTTGTTATAATGTTACATTTCATTATGTAAATTATGTAAATGATCTGTTGATTATAGTCATAATCCAATGCACAGACAAGACTGGCTGAATACAAGACTTTAATTACCGAGTAAAAAATAACCGTCCATTGACATATCATCGTGACATTGCATTGAAATTGTAACCCAATCATATTTTCGACAGATAAAACACGGACCCGATCGAGCTGCAATCAATAAATGCCTGGTTAATATTTCGATCTCGAGACGAAACTCAAATGCCAAATATTGAATACGTTGTCTTTTAAATGAGATACATGTAGAAAGATAATGCAAAACAAAACTGTATCCATATACAACTTAATATTTCTGCGAGATTTAGAGCACCATGCATAGGTTGTTGCGCTCAAATAATTTTCTGTCAAGAGTAGTTCATTTATGCACATGTATCTAGTATACTTTTCCTTGCATTGAGTTTCATTATGGACTGGTTTTATCCTATTAAGAGTGTAAAAATGAAATTTGTTCTAAAATAACAGAGTATAAAGAAGGTGAACATTGTAGGAGACAGCCGTGCTCGTTGCCGTCACGAGTTGTGATCTGTATTATCGTATTTCACCATGCCTATATCATCTTGCTCAACCCTTATATGAAATTGTCATATCAGAGCTTTGTGACGTCAAACAGGTTTGACCCCAGGTTGATATGACTTGACTCGAATATATCACTGACGTCACAATGTTTGACCCAACGTTGATACGGGTTGGCCCCAATTATCATGTCTACTTCCGGTAAGCATGTCAAATACAGAAACCATTTAGTTTTCACTAAGAAAACACTTACAAAATAATACGATAAATCAATCATCAGATTTTCGTTGTGTAGATATTGTATAATATTAGCTCCTCGACACAATACGAATGTTTTACTCACTCGCTAAATATTTTCATATTGAGGCTCACAGCTGATATTTTACGATATCAGTATGCAGAAAACCTGATGAAATATACGTAAGAAATACATTTATACGTCGGAATCAAATCCACACAAGCCATACAGCTCCATTTAAAAAAATTAAGTCAATTCTGCTTTACAATCTAAAATAAATGAAACGGAATGTTACACGGGTAACGTTAAATGAGAAAGTATCACAAACTACAAAGAACATTGTCGACATTAACAACTGTTTTATTTTGCAGGATATCAGGTATATCAGCAAAGCAACGTATAATCTACAACATAAGTCCACGTGGTATTGCCATTGACGACGTACTTCAACACGTGTACTGGGCTGACTATCACAGCGATTCCATCCGTAGATGTGACCTAGATGGTTTGAACGACACAACTGTAGTAACAAAGATTCAATTCCCGTATGCTCTGACCTTAGATTCAAGGAACAGGTAGATAATTAATTCCTTGTCAGCTTCAAAAAATCGAAATGTATATCGAAATGTATTTTACTTCCGCTTTTCATAGGCAAGGATTGCATCCTTATTTTAAAGTTCTGTCAGACTCGTGTAACGGGAAAATTAAGAAATTAAAGTGCTTTCCAAAATGCAATATGGGGAGCACAGAAATATACTATGATTGATTGCTTGAATGGGATTTAACGCCACTTTCAACAATACTTCAGCTATATCGTGGCGGGCAGTTATACTGGCGGAGGAGGCCGGAGGGAACCGCCGACATTGGGCAGGACTGACGAACTTTATCACGTGCAGTTGCAAGTCGAGTGCACCCTTTTTTATACTATGAATTGCTTTCGTAAAATACATGTGAAAAAAATTAAAAACTGGAAACACAACATTTAAACACCTAATTTTTCTGTTAAAGTTGTCACTGAGATACCTTCAAATGGAAGAGAACTCAACACAATAAGAGGCATATATCAACTGAAATTAACATGCGCTCTACAAAATTAGCAACATATATTTCAACTATACTTATCAACCCATCAACATGCAATTCTGGAATTTTGACGAATGACAGCAATAGATATACCTTAATGACTCACACGTACAATATAACAGCGTGCGAAACTACTACCATTCCTAGTACATGTAATACTCCTGCACCATTTAATGCATTACATTTCGTTTTTGTTTTTGTTTTTTTTTTTTCAGAGTGATGTTTGTTGGTCATTTACTTGGTTCTTCAAACGTAATAGAAAGAATAGGTTTAGACGGGTCAAACAGAGAGACGATAATAGCTCGAAATTTGAAAGATATCAGAGATTTGGCAATAGGTACATGTACATATATGATATAGATCAGTAATCTTTTTTACAACGAATTTGTTTTTACAGGAAAAATTGTATAATCCCTAATT